>OZ024831.1:88726176-88910675 GCA_964016985.1 Anodontia alba
TTTTTTTGGGAAAACAATGATATTGTTTTCTTAGAGTTCAATTAATCTCCTATCAAAAATGGTACAAGCTCTGTTATAAAAGACGGTACTAGACTGTTAACCGATATGTACACGAACATTATTTTTTATTGCTTACGCCTTTAGGAAAGTATAATTAAGCCACATTCTTAACATAATTTTTGTAAATCCTGTAATAATTTTAGCTGTCTCGTGTTATATTTTCTAGACTATAAGAATCCTGTTGCGTACAGTCATCTCAAACTATACACGAGTATTTTAAGACAGGGCGTACATATGAAACAAACATCTGATTTAATTCTGTTCTGCTAAAATTATATTATAGTTTCCTCATTATTCCAATTATTTCAGCTGCACTTTTAACAATAGTGTGTATGAGTTTATGCACTGGCCTTTAAAATTAACCTGTAACGCCTAGTAGATGGTTATGAAAATCTAGTAATTTCAGCAGAATATTTTCAAAGATTAACTTAGGTGGGGCATCAAACTTTCTGATCGTAAATACTGTCTTCTTTTTAAGAGGATTAAATCTGGTGAGACACTGCTTTGCATTACAGAAACATGCCTATTTAAATATTCTGTAAATTTTACCACCAAAAAAAAAAAAAAAAAAAAAAATCTGATATTTTCATATTTCTGCTCAAAACATAGATTGTGGGTACTCGTTAGAACGCCTCGACGAGGCGGTTTTAACGATTACTCATAATCTATGTTATTTGGGAGAAATTGTGCATACCCATGTAAACCCCAGTTTTACTGTACGAAAGTTGGGTTTAAGGGGGTCAAAATAATATAGGCATGTTTTCGTAATGGCCCAATCTGCTTACAAATGTAAATCTTGATTTATGATTCCGTCAATATCAGCGAAGATGACGCAATGTAAAACAAGGAATTTTCATTAGCAAAAAGAAAAAAAAAGTTAAGATTTAGAGAGAATCTGCTATATTTAGATAAATCAAGAATACAAGTCGACCCAGTACTGATCCTTACGGCACTCCAGCGAAGACGTTTTTATACCTAGACTCATGGTTTTAATAACTATGAAAATCGACAAAATTCAGGGCCCTTTAAATATTCACGCCAATATATGCCAATATACGTATGTACAGTTTTACTAATTTTTGTTGACAATATATGCTCATTAACCATTAATGGTAGGTCAACACACACACACATCAAATCTAAATAATGGTCATTTATTTTTAAATGGTTGATTAAGGTGGCAAAAAAAAACAAAAAAAAATCTGAAATTAATTGCTATGAAAAAAATAGCTGCCCATGAGTAAATTAACGAGGATTAATAGGAAAATAATGATAGCCATAAAAAGATAGGGATTTAAAAGCTTTAAATTTTGCCCATTGCTTTTAGTTATTGATTGTCATTATTTATAACCATTAATACGTTTTAGTTTGGCTTTATTCTCATGGCCATTAGTTTTTGTTGTCACGGCTACCATGTTCATTCATTACGGAAACACGCCTATTCAAATATATAGAAAACTTCACCGCCAAAAACCTGAAAATTTTCTGACAAAAACTCTGATATTTTTCTAATTTCTGTTCAAAACATAGATTGTGGGTACTCGTTAGAACCGCCTCGGCGAGGCGGTTCTAACGCGTACCCACAATCTATGTTTTCAAGCAAAATAAGAAAAATAATGTATACCCCTGTAAACCCCAGTTTTACTGTATAAAAGTGGGGTTTAAGGGGGTCAAAATTATATAGGCGTGTTTTCGTGATGATTCATGCCCACAAATGTTTTTCCATGCCCTTACTTACATCAATCATGCTCATTACATTTTCATTGTTCATGACCACCACTTTATAACCTTCAAGCCAAACAGTAATTAGTTTTAAGAGAAAATGGCAAATGTCAACATTAAAGGTCATTTATTAAATGATAGCTTTTTGATCAATGATACAGCGCAGGCTTAACACTAGTACCGATAATCAGAAAAAAAAAAATAATGGGCATTAAATTAATCTAGATGTTTGTAAATTAAATTCTTTTGAAGGTTTATTTTTTAATACAAAAGAAGCATTAAACTTGTGAAAGTGAGCCTTCTTTGTGGATGATGCTGTCTCACTTCACTTTGTAATTATAGTCATAAGCATTATCTATCATTCTGATTTCAGTAATTGTACAATATACAATTATATTATGTTATGTTATATATGCAAATGTATATCATTTAATATTTTTTAATTATATATAAATTGTTAGTGCATTACAAGCTTTTTTGCAATAAATGTACCATTTATTTAGCTGACTTACAAGATGTAATATAGAATAAACTGAATTTAATCTTCTGTATCTTTCTTGTTTTCTGTACATTTTTAAAGCCAACTATACATTTAATGTTGTCCAAAATTGAGTTACTAGGTACACTTTTTACTGTCGGCCTATGGATTTAATGCATCAACAAAACCTATGAGATCATACCATATAGGTCATACAACTGTTTTTATGTAAAGGCTGGCCTTGTACAGACATCCGAGCTTATCAAAAGTTTGCAGACACATTAACCCCTTAGCAGACGTCCTAAAATTTGAAGAGGTCCATTTTATTACCGTTTGATGTGTCTCAACCTACTAGACGGGACGGCAGCGTTGATCCAGATCAGATGCCGCGTTCTGTGAAATGCTATTTTATAAAGCTACAAAATGTAGATAGTTAAATTTTTTAGTTAATTCTGCAGTGCACGCTGCCTTTCATGCCTTCCAATTCATTCCAGAAGTTTAAACAGTGTTGATGTATGAAGATCGGAAGGGCTATGGTAACTAATTGACGCCTTTTGCGTTTAAAATTAGACTGGCTACCGTCTAACTGAAATTTGAATCAGCATAAAAATGATTTATATTAAAAAAAAATCCTGTCCTCTACAATACCTTTCTTTCGGATTTGATTGAATTTCTGATGGGTAAGGGAGATGATACATGCAGAAAAATAGTCAAGGAGGAGTACTTTACCTTGTTAAATTTTAATGAAAACTCCTACCCATGGGGCCAGTCTAGTTTAAAATATTCTGAACAACTCTTGAGGCTCTTGAGGCATGAAACGTAGACAATACATTGTCTCGGTGTGTGTGTGTGTGTGTGTGTGTTTAGAGGGAGGAGTACTCTGTATTGTGACTGCTACATAGGCTAGGAATATTTTTAGGGTGCTAAGAATTTTGATTTTTACTATTTCTTTGGGGTTTGGGGAAAAATGTGGCTTTATTTTTTATATTAGCCATTTGCAGATTTTTGGGAGTCCCATTCAAAACTGACTATTTTTTGGAGTCAAAATTCTCGGTATTATTTTAAAAGCGGGGTATTGTAAGTATCGCGGTTAGAACCTACTATTGAACTGATAGTTGCTTTTATTTAGTTTAAACAACTGTATTTCTGCTGTGCATCAATTCAGTGTCGGAACTACTGTTGGAAACTGTTTAAAACACCTATATCACTAACACAATCATTTTGCAAGAAAAATAAATAAAAACTCCACTTTTAAAAAGAAAGCAAGGGGAATAAATAAATAAATATATATATATATATATATATATATATATATATATATATATATATATATATATATATATATATATATATATATATATATATATATATATATATATATATTTGGTTTAGGGGTGGGGGGGCATGGTTTGGGTATGCTGATATCTGTAAATTTTTTCCTTTTTTTTTTTGGAAGGGGGTGGGGGCGGGGGGAGGTTATGGCTGATATACCGGATATTTTTTTTGAGTCGTTGGGTGGGGGGTATAGTCGATATACCGTATATGTTTTGGTGAGCACTAGATGTTGGGGCCCAGCCGATGCACTAAGACAACATTCAGAGTACCCCCCCCCCCCCACACACACACACCCACCCACGCCCCATCCAGCACCTGGGTGAATCGTCTCACACCAAATACTGACTTGTCATCGCTCTACAGTTAGAGAGAGAAAAGTGTATGTCAACCTGGGCCCAGTTGTTCAAAGCGTCGTTAGCTTAACGAGCTCGTTAAGGGTCATTTCGTTAACTGTTTTAGCGGATTCAATATACAATATTCTGATATTTTTTCAGCAAAAAATTTCAGCATATTTGCGTATCACTCGATTTAAATTTTAAGGAATCATTAACAAACGATGTCGTTAGCTTTGAACAACTGGGCCCTGAACACCATTATTTTGATCCCTGTGTCAAATCGTTGACCTTTACAACGAAGCATTTGCTAACTACATCAGACAGATAAAATAACTTTTTGAGCATAATGTGAACGATATAAAAATCCAGAGATAGAATAAAATTGCATAGTAAGAATAAAAACATGGTTCTTGAGGAGAAATACTGCTTAAGAAAAAACAAAAAACAAAAAAAAACAAAAAAAAAAAAAAAAAAAAAAAAAAAACGTTTTATTTTTTTTATTTTTTTTTATTTATTTATTTTTTTTTATTCATCGATAATGCATAATTCTATTTGTAAAGTAAATCCCACCTAAATTTGATTTCAATTCACTTCAGAGCATGTTTACAATAAAAAAACTGTTATTTTGGCATCTTTTTGAGCATTATTTAATTTTTGTGACCCGGTCAAAACTCAATATACACAGTACAAGGCATGGTCTCTATGTAAAACCTGTTTTACGCAGTAAATAAGCAGTTTGCTAAATGATCCAATTGTGAAAAATACTGGATACGATAAAGTTTACTGTTTTTGAGCAACAATTGTTCAGGCCGTTTTGAGCTATAATACAGCTTTAAGTTTTCTCCAGCCTAGTTAAAAATCAACTTTGTTCAGTTCAGTTTTCAGATTTTAACGCTGCCAGGCAACTGAGTCACATAGAGGCAGCGCCAGATAAATCTGGATTAGTTTTACTGGACTACTGGGTTGGCTTGAAACGTTGCCTAGTTATAATTCATAACTAGGTCACCTCGCCCAGACACGGAGTGCGTGCACTTACAGACACGGTGCGGGCGTGTTCCAGATCTCGTGCGAGAGTAGTAGTCCAGCCTGTAAGTTGCAGAATTTTGACGATCGGCCGAAAAGTTTGAGCTTTTAATCTCGTACCTAATGCGTGTCAATTCCGACTGCATGGTGCATTGGGCACTCAGCTCGAGTCGTGCTAAAGTTTCAGTCACTAGCCGAGGAAGGGAGTCGCCGGAAGGGTGGCCTCACCCAGGCTGCCGAGAGAGTGTCCTCACCCAGAGCGCTGATAGGGTGTCCTCACCCATGTTAATGAAAAAAGTAGAGTGTCCTCACCCATGATCCAGAAGGGTGTCCTCACCCGAGTCTCTAGCGTGGTTCCACTCTGACGAACTGGTACTTTCCCTTTGGGTCGCCGCAGGAACGCTCCAGGAAGCCAAACCAGGATATGATATTCTTCTATGGCTTTCCTGATTTGGCTAGCTCTTCCACCTTTTTGTAGAATTCTTCATGGTGGTACTTTGACGTCGGTCCCTTGATGAGTAGCCAGTCTTTCTTCCAAGTTCTGTGTAAAACGTAAGCTGGCAAGTCGCTGTTCATCTCATCTTCTTCTGGGATTCTTTGTGCCTTGATTATTGCTACGTCGTGTCCATGAAACTTGTTGCTGAGAGCGTCCTGGAGGTCGTACTTCTATTGGATCGGGTACTCTTCCTCGTAGTGGTATGAACAGTACGGGATCGAGCGATCTGGCGCTGGAGACTCTTTTCTGGCTTTCTTCGGAGGCGGTGTTACCGGAGACGCTGGTGCTGGTCTGGTGATGGTCGGCGATGCTGTGATGGTAGCTGTATTCTTGTAGCGTGGTCTGATGATCTGATGTGGTGTCTGTAGTATAGTCTATGTCGGTGGTGGTAGCGTCTCCCTCTCCATCTGCGTCGGTTGTCGGCGTGGCGGCGGTCTTGTAGCTGGAGTGGGCTGGCGAGGCCACTCGGCAGCAGAGGGTGCAGGCTGCCTCCTGCTTTCAGCCCCCTTCTTGTAGAATCTAGGCGTTGGTAGCTTCTTATGAAAGGTTAGTTCAACCCGAACTAAATCCTTTCCGTCGGACATCCTTCACAGTGGAGTGCCGACGAACTTGTACTCGCTCAGAGCCCTGAGGAGTACACCAGGCATAACTGAATCAGACATGGTTATTCGTTATTTAGCGATGTTGACACTTCAGAGGTCAAAGGTCGAATGTGTCTTTGTCTTTTCTGTTTGTTTTATATATGAGGCGCTCCAAGCAAAAATAGGTCTTCGAGCATGCGCAAACTGCACAGATTCAGATTCATCTCATACATGGACAAAGTTTCATATGACCTTTGCTCTCCATTGATATATTCTGTAGTATCTTGTGATTTTGGTAGCAGACAGTGTAGGCCCTGATAAGACTGTGCGGCCGCGCAGGCTGAACTGGAGCATTCAGTGTATGTATATGCTGGAAGACACGTTTTACATTGCGCGGCCCTTATGAAGTTAAGGAAAAAGTGATATAAATAAACAGAAATAAGCGTATCACGACGACCGGGAATTGAACCACAGACCTCCTACTTGCCGGGAAGATATACTTACGGCTCTTACGACGTTGTACGCCAGCTTTAACATGGTCAATACGAATTTTCTAGCGGTACTTTCTTTACCAAAATAGGCGATTCTTTTTCGGTCTTTTCCTTAACTTAAGATCGGCGATCATTTTATTATTATTATTTTTATTATTATTATTATTATTATTATTATTATTATGTTTAATGAATGCTCTAATGCATTGGAATGATTATACAAAGGGAAACAACTTAGCTTATACGTTATCGTGGCTATACAAGGGAAATAACTCGATCACCTCATAGTATTATGTTGGCAGGAAATGCCCTCGGAAATTCAATCATATTCTTTAAATATTTTATTCTGAATATAATGTACAATTTTTTTATTTTAAGAACTATTTTGTTAGTGTTTGCATGTTCTGAAGCAGAACTTAGGCTAACTGTTATAACGGTACGAAATGATCTATTACGAAACGCCCTGCCTATATTACCGAGAAAATATGTCATATTGGTCAATTCGAGAAATACCTCTCGATCAGCTTTTACTAGGGCACTAGATAAGTAGAAAGAAAAGATGCTACGCAGAATATTTAATAAGTGAGTTAATGCCTCGCACCTTGTGGATTTTGACCCTTCCCACCCCACTCTGTGTCTCATTAGGGGAGCTCCCCTAGATTTAAAATTCCTAAAATCACTTCTGCTTGTTGCTTGTTAGACAACGCTGTAGATTCAATTTGCTTTGCTAGAATACTGGAGTATTCATATTCGTCCGCCGATATTTTACACACTATGATCAAGGTCATATTTCTTCAAAACTTTGACGTTTACTTTGCTTTTGTTCATTTATTCGCTATTTATAAGCACCGGAGTGTATAAAGATATGTTTACTTACAGAATTAAGCGTTATCAGCGTAAGCAGGGAACTATTTTGGGGCGATTTTAGGTAGTTATTAGATAGGTATTTTTCACCTGAACAGATAGTTGAAATGCGGTATAGTAAATCTGGTGGCGGTAAACCGCCCACAAAAATCGGTTGTTCCTCGATCGTGAATCGATGCATGGATCTCCTGCTGCTTAGTCTTCATTTTTAATGACAGATTCTATCTGTCATTCCTTCATTCCTTGCTGGCATACGCGTTTTCAAGTTGCATCCGACTTTTACTACCACTGAAATATGTGTCCGCTCAAAATGTAGTTAATATCTTTATAGCGCCGTGCAATTTTTAAAGCAGACGACATTGAGAATTCTCCCTTATTTTGCAGAGAAAACCAGACTAAGTATTTCATATGAATTATTTGCCAGCGGATGAATCGCATAAAATTCTCTGATAAAATAAGAGAAAAAATGAAATTGACATCTGCTACAGTCGTAGTATGCAGTTTAAGGGTTAACATATCAACACACTTGTGTATCAATACGCCTGCGCTGGACTAAAGACGTGGCGTGAGAAACTAGGCCATAAGCTACTGTTACCGGCAATATAAACACTGTCTAATCAGCTATTACTGTCCAAATTTAATATACATTCTGAAGATTTTTTATGCTTGATAATAAAAGAAAAAAAAGACTGTGCTCATAATCATGCTGCAAAGTATTTTTTTTCGATATTAGCTGAGTGCATTAGATAGGTTGTAAGGTTGATCTTCGCAATATTTTGTTAGCTATAAATAGAACAGGAGCTGCCTCATGACCCATAAACATGGACAGATTCAGCCGATACTTTTACCGTAAGACATAATTTGAAATTTCATGCAAATTGTCTCAAAAGAGGAATCAATTTGCATGAAATGTCAAATGCTGTCTCCTTGGGAAAATAATAATAATAATAATAATAATAATTCAAAATATGATATGATAAAACTTTACACAGAGCACTTGCCTATTTGTTTGACGTGTGTAAAAAATTCAGTACTGTCGGATTTAAGGGACAGGGCTTTAGTAAAACATTAACGTGAAGATGTTTTTCTCGCTGTTGTTGATTTGCTTAATATTAAAGTATTTTAGCTGCGGCATTTTAATAAAAAGGATGCTTGGTTTTAAAGTGTAACTATTTGTCAGGAAAAAAGGAAAGTGTTGAAAATCTATATTGCTATCTGCAGCGCAACGTTAACTACTCAAGATATTTCGGTTATTTCCTCTTATTGAATGCTCGATTGTGAAAGTGAAAGTAGGCAACAAGTTGGCTTCTTTAAAAAGACCCCAACGGAAGGTCCGCATCCTGTTTTACACTTGCAGGTTTGCACAGCAAATTTAATGACATCATTTGCAACCAATTTTAAAGTACAAGTATTAAGTTATTGAAGAAAATTTATCACAAACATTACAAATTTTAGCTCTATATTGCATGTGATAACTGGCTTTTTTTGCAACATTTTGAGATAAGATATTTCTTTTGAAACTTCAAAACATTAAGTGGAACTTCATAGCACTATATATATACATCTACAGGCATTTGATAACTGAATTTATAGTACTACATTTTTAAACAAATTTGAAACCTTTTTATTGGACGGGTTTTCAAAAATCCGTCCTTTAAAATAGCGAAGTCCGGTAGGTTTACCTTTTGTTTAACCTTTCTGATAAACCCGTCCATAATGTCGTTAGGCGTTCTTCTAGTAAAGGTTTTATACAAATTAAGATTTGTTTTTGATGAATTTCTGATAGAATCTGTCATTTCAGTGCCTTTGGCGCTTTGATTTATTTTTGCAAAAGACCATTCATACTGAGGTATTGTATTAGCACATACAGTTTTAGTTTGTAACCAATGGGCGTAGACAATCTTATTATTTGTCACTGCCCCGGAAGCACTTTATTAAATGTCATGGACTGGCCCAATGCTACATATACTGCTCAAAGCTACTTTAACCAAGTATTGGCTTTCACAAAAAAAGCTTCGACTACGCTTAGCACATTTTTGAAAATTAATATCTGATAGTTCAAGTCTTGTTTGCAGTCATGTAAGAGAGCTTGGATACACTTCGTGGACTTTACTGCCATTGTTTTTATAACGGAGACAAATTTTGTGACTTACTATTTGCTCTCATGCTTCTAAAAAGGCGCTCATGCTTCTAAAAAGGCGCTCATGCACATAGAATGCCTTCTGAAAAGGCTCTCATACACGAGGACCGCCTTCTGAAAAGGCTGTCATGAACATGGACTGTCTTTAAAAAGCTCTCATACACATGGACCGTCTTCTGAAAATGCTTTCATGCACATGGTCTGTCCTTAAAAGGCTCTCATACACATGGTCCGCCTTCTGAAAAGGCTGTCATGCACATGGTCTGTCCTTAAAAGGCTCTCATACACATGGACCGCCTTCTGAAAATGCTCTCATGCACATGGACTGTCCTGTATAGCCCAGCAAATTAACGAGTAGTGGTCGGTCTCTTAAAAACGATGGATGGATGGATATTTTATTTATAGACGCTCAACCCTAAAAGGGCATATAGCGTCTAATAATTTTTATATTATATGAGGATTTTATTTAATGAGAAATTAAAAATATCTAGGATTGATGTGTTCATTTTAAAAGGATAAAGTATCAATGACTTATTAGAAATACTGGTTATATTTTATTAAAAAGTCCGATCTCTTTAAGAAAGTCGAGTATTTTCTTCGTTGGTATATCATTAAAAAGTCCCTTTATAGTTTTTACATTAAAATACTTTGTGCGAATATAATTAAATTCTGCACAAGAAATAAGAAAATGTTTGACTGTAAAAGGTTCGTTGCAAGGAATGCAGAATGGAGCTTGTTCATTGTTTAAAATATAAGAATGAGTAATTCTAGTGTGTCCAAGTCTACATCTCGTGATTTTTGTTTGTTCTTTTCTGCTGAGATTAGAGAATGTACATTTGCTGTTAAAATTTGGTTTGATTTCATTTAATTTATTATAAGTTTGTGTTTCCCAAACAGCCTGACATTTGTTGTTGATGTATTGACAGACGTTTAATTTAAAGTCAGAGTGAGGAATTTTGAAATTGGTTATTACTAAGGATAATGCAGATTTGGCTTCTGAATCTACTAATTCATTTCCACGAATATTAACGTGGCTGGGAAGCCAACAAAATACAATTTCTTTTGAAGCGGAAAGATAATAATATTTTTTAAGAATTTGCTGAATTAATGGGTTCCTATGGTGTAAATCTTTAAGGGATTTTAATACAGAAAGAGAATCTGAATAAATGATGAACTGTTTTTCAGGCTGATCTCTGATATGGTAAAGTGCAATATCAATTGCCTTGGCTTCGGCGGTAAAAATGGAGCTATTATCAGGTAATCTGATACTGTCAGTAAAATTTGGACTAATAACAGAACAAGCAACTTTCTCATCTTGTTTCGAACCATCTGTATAAATTGACAGGTAATGTTTATAATTTGATTTGATTTCTAAAAATTCATTTTTAAAAATATGCGACTCAACTTCTGTTTTTTTTATTTTTATGAAGGTCTAATATAATCTTTGGAGTGTTTAACGTCCATGGCTCTTTTGATGGAAAAGAAAAATGCTGAACATTTTTAATATTAATATTGGCCTCTTCAAGTAATGGTTGTATTCTCAGGTCAAGGGGTTTAATAGCTGTTGGTTTATTATTGTAAAATCTTTCATATTTAGGGTTAAAAACACAATCATGAGCTGAATTACGTGGATTGGCGGCTAATTTACTAACATATTGAAGAGACAATTTCTCTCTCCTTATATACAATGATGGTTCATTTGATTCAGCGTATAAACTTTCGACGGGGGAAGTACGAAAAGCCCCTAGAGCCAGACGTAAACCTTGGTGATGAATAGTATCCAAAGATTTCAAATAAGATTTTCTTGCGGATCCATAAACTATGGATCCATAATCCAATTTAGATCTAATTAAAGATCTATAAAGATTTAAAAGAACAGTACGATCTCCTCCCCAGTCGGAACTGGAGAGAACTTTAAGAATATCAAGAGCTTTTAAACATTTAGCTTTTAAAGCTTTGATGTGTGGTATAAAAGATAATTTGTTATCGAACAAAAGACCCAGGAATTTTGCTTCACTGACGACTGGAATGGGGCTACCGTATATGGTGAGATGAGGATCTAAATGTAGCTGACGTATCTGACAAAAATGAACGCACTGAGTTTTTGTTTTTGAAAATTTGAAACCATTTTCTGTTGCCCAATCTTCTATATTGTTTAAACATCGTTGTAGTTTGAATTCAATGGTTTCCATATTTTTCGATCTAATAAATATTCCAAAATCGTCAACAAAAACTGAACAATAAAGGTCTTTCACACATTTAACAATATCGTTAATTTTAATGCCAAACAAGGTAGATGATAAAATGCTTCCCTGTGGTACACCTTGTTCTTGTTTAAATATGTCCGATAACGTATTACCTATTCGAACATTAAATGTTCGATCTGATAAAAAGTTTTGAATAAAAAGTGGTAATCGGCCTTTAAGGCCTAATTTATGTAAATCTTTCATGATGCCATGTTTCCAAGTAGTATCGTAAGCCTTTACAAGGTCAAAAAATACAGCTACTACATGTTCTTTTTTAACAAAGGCATCACGAATAAAAGATTCCAAACGAATCAAATGATCGTTTGTACAGTTATTTTTCCTGAATCCAGCTTGATATTTTGTTATAAGCTGGTTTGAATCCAAGAACCAAACCAGTCTATCATTAATCATTCTCTCCATTGTTTTACATAAACAACTTGTCAAAGCAATAGGTCTGTAGTTAGTAGCTTCAGTATGATCTTTATTTGGTTTTGGTATAGGTATAATCGTTGCTTTACTCCAGTCTTTTGGAAATTTTCCAGTGATCCAAATATCATTTAAAATATTTAATAAAGTTTTTAAAGCGTTATCGGGTAAATGTTTAAGAATTTGATAATGAATGTCATCAGGACCAGCAGCTGTATCGTGAGATTTATGAAGAGCATCTAATAATTCTGAAGCTGTGAATGGTACATTATATTTTTCATGATTTAGTGACATAAAATTTAGATGCTCTTTCTCTCGTTCCTGTTTTATGTTTTGAAAGGTTTCGGAATAATTTGCACTAGAAGAGTTTTTTCTGAAAATTCTCTCCTAGTGCATTGGAAATATCTTTAGTCGTTGAGCATATATTTCCATTTGATTTAATATGGACATGCTTGTTATTTTTATTTTTGCCAGTAATTTTTCGAATCATGTCCCATATCTTCTTTGCTGGAGTTCTAGAATTAAGTTTGGAGACGTATTGCTGCCAAGATGTTCTTTTAGCCGTTTTTATTGTCTTGCGAGCTTTTGCTCGCATTTGTTTGGCATGGATTAGATTTTCTTTTGTTGGCTGCCTATTGAACTTTCGTAAGGCAGATTTTCTTTTATTTATTGAATTTTAACATCTTTATTAAACCAAGGTCTATTTTTTTTTTGAACGTGTCGAGGACTTTGGAATACATTTTTCGGCTACATGAATTAATGTATCAGTAAAAGCTTGTATATCATCTGCTGTTTTAAACATTTCAGGATTTAATTTTTCATTACATAGCTCCATAAAATTCTCCCAGTTTGCTTTATTCAAATTCCACCGGGAATGATGGTCTTCATTTGTCGATTCAATTTCTCCAATTTTAATTGGAAAATGATCGCTCCCATGAAGGTCATCTAGAACTGACCAATCAAAATCTAAGTAAATATTTGGAGAGCATATAGACAAATCTAAAGCAAAATAATTTCTTGTAGGAGAATGAAGATAAGTTGGTTGTTTATCGTTAAATAAACATAAATCATTTTCTGCAATAAAATTTTCTATTATTTCTCCTTTGTCATTTGTATCCAGACAACCCCATAGTTTGCTGTGACTATTAAAGTCACCTAATAGTAAATAAGGACGAGGTAACTGGTTTATAAGATTTTCTAAATCGTGTTTAGAAAATTTACAGTGTGGAGGAAGGTATAGAGAACAAATTGTTATGGATTTAGACAGAGTGATATTTACAGCAACAGCTTGTAAATTACTATTTATATCTATCTGTCTATGAGGAACATTTGATTTTACAAGGATAGATGAACCTCCTGAGGCTTTCTGATTTTCAGTTGCAATATGATTATATAAACTATAATTTTTAAAATTAATATTATCTGTATTTTTTAAAAAGGTTTCCTGGAGACAAAAGACAGTCGGAGAAAGTAGTGTTGTTAAAATTAAAATTTCGTTATAATTTGCTTTTAGTCCTCGACAGTTCCACTGAATAATTGATTTTTTATCCATGATAAATGGAGAGATGATTTGAAAATAAGGAACTTAATCCTTTTGTTTTCTCTGAGACTGCGAGAACATGGAGGAGTCAATCTCTAACTCCATGTTCTCAAGGGAATCGAACCGATTGACCAACTTGATCGGATCGGCCGACGCCCCTTTACTATATGGATTTGGTTCTTTATCTTTATCTTTTTCTTTTCCATTTTTTCCTTTCTGGT
The DNA here is from genome assembly GCA_964016985.1 of Anodontia alba. Classification (NCBI taxonomy): domain Eukaryota; kingdom Metazoa; phylum Mollusca; class Bivalvia; order Lucinida; family Lucinidae; genus Anodontia; species Anodontia alba. The sequence continues at coordinate 88,740,135 of OZ024831.1, forward strand.
CAGCTGTCCTGGACCTGGATCTCTGTTGTGATCCACTTGTTTTAGTCGGCTGTGTTTGTGAACTGTTTTGAGATTTTGTTGGTGGTCTAGACTGATGAGTAGATGTGGGTTTAGGTTTAGGTTTTAGAGTAGGAGTAATAACTTTTGAATTTGCTTTGATGACAGAATCTTTTTCGTTAAACTGGGTAGAAGTTTCTTTGGTTTCAGGTTTAGTGTTTAGGGATTGAACAACTTTTGCAAAGGTGATTTCAGGTTGATTTTCTTGAATCTTTTTGGCTTCCAAATAAGTGATTTTTTGTGTAACTTTAATTTTCATGATTTCTTTTTCTTTTTTCCAAATTTCACACTGATTTGATTTTGATTGATGGTTTTTGTGACAGTTCACACACTTGGCTTCATTTTTACAAGCATTTGTAGGGTGATCAAATTCACCCATACCACATTTTTCACATATTGATCCAGGTGCTTCCGGACAGCCGTTTTCATGATGTCCAAACCTCTGACAGTTGAAACACCGCAGAGGATTTGGAATGTAGACTTCAACCGGTATAATTCGGTAAAAAATTCTTAGTGATTTCGGTAAAGTTGTGGTGTTGAAAGTCAGTAAAAGTGTATTTGTTTCTATAAAGTTTCCATCTTTTTTAATTTTAAAACGTTTGCAAGCTGTTACTCCTTGTGTATTAAGATATTCTGTGATATTTTCTTCAGTTTCATGTTTTAGCATTCTGTCACGGATAATACCTTTGCAAGTGTTGAGAGTTTTATGTTCCGTGACAGTGACATTAATATTAAAAAACTTTGTAATTTGTTTTAAGGTTATTTTTAACATTAGGAGATCCATATTTAAAATAAACAGTTTATTAAAGAAAGAAGGATTCATTTTGGATTCATTTTTAAAGAGAGTCAAACAAACAAGCTGTGTTAGATGATATGTAGCTTTCAAATGATATAGCTTTCATACGTTGAAAAACGTTTAGTTTTATCTAACAATAATAAATGCATCTTACTTTTTAATGTGGAGAATGCTAGAGTTCGGAAAAATGACACAAACACAAGACAAACACATATGTTAAATACAGATGAGGTTATAATCTTCGTCCCATGTGCGACCCACGGGCACAGGATGATACACAAACAAATGAAGCATGTTAGTAACATGAGATAGGAAAGGTTTAAAAGGATAGATCTCGCGAAAATTGTTTTTTCTTCAATTTAAGATGCATTTCAGTAAATTTAATTTTATAGTCTGGAATTATACCGGTTGAACGGACGGTTGCTCTGTTATGCTAGGGGTTTTACCCAACTGCCACAGAAGCGGAAGGCAGCCACCTATTTCGAGGGCCCGGGTGGTCACGGGCAGCCTCTTTTAGACGGCTCGTACGTCACGCAGAGGGTACGTCTGGCCTATTCTAAGCCCGGAACCAGCACGGGGCCTCTTAAAAACGAATCAATTAAAATATAACTCATCAGAAACAAAATAACCATGTTTTAAACGAAGTCGGTGAGCCTTCCATTCTTGATGATAATACTAATTAGACCCTGCTTACACAACACGTGTACTATCCAATACTTTCTGAAACACAGAAAACAAAAGAACGAAAGTCGTTTGTGTGTGTGTGTGTTGGGAAGGAGGGTGTGGGGGTGAGGGGGGTCTCGCTTTTATTGACACTCTACATATGAAAGCAATGTAAATTATAAGGCAAATTAACGAACGGTGGGCGGTCCTTTATTTGGTCGCTGCCTGTGGACTGTTCGGTTCTAAAAAATGTTTATGGTAAGTTATACAACTTATCCATCCACTTGTGAGCACGTCTCTGTTTTATTGAGACTGTTCTTCTGAAAGCAATGTACTTTACAGAGCTATATGCATCTAACGCTTAAGCGGTACTCGATTTTCCAAGCTACTAGTATTATCAATGATCCCAAGAGAAAGGGAAATAAAAAAAGAAAAAAATAATAGTTCAAATAAAAAAAAAAGACTGAACCATATTTAAGAACAAAAACAACATTTTCCTTTAGATCATTGGAAGACCGAGATCCGCTTAAACGCATCACGAAAACATGCCTATATAATTTTGACCCCCTTAAACCCCACTTTTATATGGTAAAACTGGGGTTTACAGGGGTATACCTTATATTTCTTATTTCTGCTCAAAACATAGATTGTGGGTACTCGTTAGAACCGCCTCGTCGAGACGGTTCTAACGAGTACCCACAATCTATGTTTTGAGCAGAAACATGAAAAATATCAGAATTTTTTATCTGAAATTTTGCATTTTTTTGGTGGTAAAATTTTCAATGTATTTGAATAGGCATGTTTTCGTAATGCGCTGCTACTGTAGCTATACGCGGGATTTACCGTGTCCGAATTCCGTAATTACGAAATTCCGTAACGCTTTGGAGTGGGTAGTTTATGAAATCAAATCCTCTTACACCTTTGCATCCATTTTTTTGAAATTTTGCAGATATTTTTTGCATGGGGTGAAAATGTGCATGTGTTTTTTTTTTATACCTGTCTAATTTCTTTTTTCACTCTTGTCGCTATGTTAACCATGTTTAGCAAAATGGTGTTTTTAACCTGAAATTCTATGTTCAATAGTCAATTTTTAACCTGAAATTCTATGTTCAGCTATAGACAGTGGGTACATTGTGAAATCATTTCCTCTTACAGCTTTTCACTAATCATTTTGAAAATTTTCAAATATATCCTACATGGAATGAAGATGTGCACGTGTTTTTGTGTAGTATTTTCATTTTCTTTCGCACATTTTTACCTTTGTAAATTTGAAAATGTTTGCCTGCACTTTTACACACCTTTTGTCTCTCTCCTCCGATAGCACTATAGCGGGGCTGTTGTCAGATCCTCTGAAAGCTCTTGTTTAGTTGGGTAACTTTTGTAAATTTGTGGGTCGATTGTTTACAATCTATTCATAGTATACAAAGACCAACATTTCCTTAAGGTTGTTATGCACGTGATTATCATTGACCAATGTAATCAAACCGCGCGTTGAACGAAATCCAGGTAACGCGCTATTCTCGTCACTGAGACTTCAGAGGGCAGTGTACAAAGGGTTATCTGTAAAACCTGGACTGGGACATTGACAAATAGTGCAGACCCAGATCAGACGCCGCAAACGCAGCGTCTGATAAGTCTGCACTATTTGCTTAAATTACAGGAAAATAAGAGTTAAATGAAACCGTCTTAAGTCCCCATTTAGGACCATTTTCCCAGTCTACACTCAGAGACAATCGACCCACAAGTGCTGTGAGTGATTTGATATTTTTTTATACGACCGCCACACGACACTAAATACCTAATGCGGTTAAGCAAAATAATGTTTGGAAACAAAGAATACACAAAGTGGCGAAATGATGTGTGTTTGCGACACTCTGCATGATTCCCAGTGGGCACACAACGTTAAAATGACGTCGTATCAACGTCGATGCGACGTGATCACGTCGCATCGACGTTGATACGACGTCATTTTGATGTTGTGTGCCTGCCGTGTTGTTTTTAACTCAGTGCTGATTGATAGCTATGCTTTCTACTTGAATTGCACGATGGTGGGTCGGGTCTCAGACTCTATGATCATGCCGACTTAGATTTTTCATTGGTGTGTAGATGCCTGCTATTGTATCTTTGATCGGGTCTGGCATGATCTTGATTCTACTCTATCTTTCTTTAACTATGCCTGTCAGAGTCCTTTCAAATTTGCGTAGACTGATAGGCGATTAAAATATTAGTTGGAGCACTTTGAAAGGCCATGGACTGGTCAAATGTTATTTTCCATGGACTGCTCAACATTGTTTAACAAAGTATTAACTTTCACAAAACAGTTTAGTCCACGCTTACCTTAGACGAAGCTTTTTGTGAAAGCCGACATTTGTTTTGGTCTATAAATTGCTCATTAATTGGCATATTCTTTTCACTGAAGCGTCCGATGGATGAGCTGTTTTTATTTTTTATTTTTTGTTTGTTTGTTTTGTTTTGTTTTGTTTTCCACCAGAATACAAAACACACGGTGTCAGTGAGTGCTATGGCCTTGGTATCTCTTGTCTAGGATAGTCGAGTAAACAACAAACAACGGACGCGAGAACACCAAACTGATATTCTCGAAACAGATTTTCATCCCAGCTGTCAGTCGGGAGCGTCAAGATCAAACATGACTAAGGAATATCTGCGTAAATTCATATAACTTAAATTGCTTTGCTCAATTATCATTTTTATAACATGATTCTTTCTATTTAAAGGGTTCATTAGTTTAATTGTGTTATATGCTGCAAATGGTGTATAATTTCATGACAAGCCAAAAATCTTTTTCAGTAAATTGGAACGATTTCGGACTTAAACGTGTTCAAGTGTATTGTTCCTGTTGTTTTGACTCTGTCTGTACCCTTTTGTGTCTTATCCGATTTACACTTTGATCATAACTAAAAGGCCGAGAAGCGACGTTCTGTTTAATATCGGATCGGTCTCTTGATATGTCCGATGCGAACAACAAAAGGAACTTGTCGGTCAAGGACACCCACGAACGTTGTGTGTTAAGCTTTTTTTTTTTTTAAAGCTAATACTTTTTATGACGAAAAACGCTATTTTTGCAAATTTCACATTTTTGCATATTTCTCATCCAAATGAGTAATTATTTACATTTCAGTTGTCCTGTGGTCAACAGGTGATGGTTTTCACCATTTCTTTATATGACTTGCTTATTATATGGTATATTCTTTTTACGTGTACTCGAGCGGTTATTTAATCGTACTTCGAAACGCAGAGTGTCAATCGGTGCTTTGTCCTTGGTAACTTTTACATAGTATCAGCGCAAAGAAAAAAAACATGACTTCAGAACAACAAACAATGATTGTTCTCGAAACATGTTCTACACCACCTGTCAGTCGGGAGCGCCAAGAACAAACGTGATCAAGCTTGGGTTGCGCAATCATATATCAACAAAATTGCTGTGCTTTACAATTTAAAATCAAATATGAAGTTATGACAGGGTTTTACTTTCATAACTAATAATGCTTATGATATCCTACCTTAATGCTTATTCTGGGTCTGCTGTGAGGATAGTAAGCGTAAAGTCTTTTTTCTTTTACTGTAGGTTGTCATCAAATAATTGTCATACCCTCCACATACCGCAATTCGAATAGTATTGTAGGACGAATAGTATTGTAGAACTGTGATGTTTTTCCCTAATTAAGCACTTACCAGTTGTAGTTATTTAAAGGGTTTATTATTTTCACAGCGCTATATTTTGAAAATGGCATCAATTTCCGTAGCTGGGCATTCGCCAATAAGCGGGTTCCATTCATTTGAGCGATCTCAAACTAGAACATGTTCAGGTGCATTGTGAAATGAACTTTATAAGCAAGAAGCTTTCGTTTAGATCCTCTGTAGTTTATTGTGAGAAGTTTGATCGCTATTATTGCATAAAAACTGAAAACATTTGCTACATTTCGCGTTATTTCTTGCACTATTTTGTTTCGCCTTTTCACCGATATCACGCGAACGTAATTTCCACTGACTATGCTCGTTCTAGGGCCGGGCAGTACATCTGTGGCCCCGGTACGAGCATATTGAAAGTGGCGTAGCCGTGCATTAACAGCGCGTGAATTGCCTTGTTAATACACGGCTTTTCGCCGGTTAATGCACGGCTGTTAATAACGTGGGCCACTGCTTTTTATGCAATAATATTGAATATCTTATTGAAGAAAGTAGTATAATCGTTTAAATTAGGCGCATTGTTTCTGGTGTTTGGGTGCTGACTGTTCTCTTCTGGTACTTGCCCGATCAGAATAACAAACAGAGCATGTCGCTCAAGGACACCACGAAGTGTATGACAAATTGCTGGAATTCTAACAAATTGCTGGAATTCCGACATATGGATGGAATTCTTGACAGACGGCGTATGAGCCGAAATATCAGGAAACGTACTTTACGTCATGTACGCCCAGCGAAGATTCAAATCAGCCTGCGCATTCGCGCAGTCTGATCAGCATCTTCTCTGGGTGCATTCACTGGATAACCAAGGATGCAAAAATTCTTCATGCAGACAACGACGGCTTTGATCAGACTTTGCGAGTGCGCAGGCTGATTCGAGTCTTTGTTGGGCACACATGCCATAATGCACGTTTTCTAACGTTCCAGCTGAATTGCCTTGTTTATGTAATCCTCCAGATATATTCCAATACATGTGACATTTCAAACACGTGTCACACTATTATTGCTTTTGTCTATAAAAATAGATCTAGACAAAACAGTATGCTATTTAAATTATCGGATAAGTGTTTAATTATATGAAATGACAACATAAAACAGCACTGCGTCAAAAAAAAAAGAAAGACCAAAAGAAAGCGAACAGAAAAACAAAGATGAACTACAACAAAAGTTACGCCATTAACAGTAAGACCGTTTGGGGCTTTAATCTTGGTATATGAATATCCGACCTTGTCCTTTATGCTAGTATTCCACACAGACCACAAATCCCACGAATCGCCACAAATTGACAATATATATATATATATATATATATATATATATATATATATATATATATATATATATATATATATATATATAATATATATATATGATTCATAGTTAAAATCGGTCAGTTCGTGGAGCTCTTAACTAATTAGTATATCATTTTCTTTTCTTAGTCAGTTATTGCAATTCTTTAGCAATCGAGAATTCATGAAAAAAGTTTTGAGCTGTTCAAAACTTTTGCCACGAACTCCCGGTTCCAAACAATTGTATTTAATTCGTAACAAATTCGTAGTGTATTCCTAGGCATCGTAACCGAATCGTAATTGATTCAAAGCATTCGTATATAGGTATTCTTAATCATTCGGGGATGTGTGAATTTGGGGAGGCTCTTCTTCTTCTTATTCGAAGCAGTCCTTTTAGCTGTCAGTAGCTGGTGTTGATATTTCAGTTCCAGGGCCAACACTACAGCTACTCTACGTTGAACTTTCATTTTCGAACCGATGCCCAAGCAGTGATGAGGGCCTTTTTAACCTATCTTGAAAGTAAATCTGCGAATTGTGAAGAATTGTCACGATTTTTTTTATTCATACCGGATCCGTATTCTTAACTAACTCTTAACTGAGTCCTTACGTTTGTGCAGTATTCCCAATAGATTCTTGTAAATCGTAGAGAACTTTTTACACCATTCGTGCGATTCCAGCTGAATCCAGTCGAATCCCTCAAATATTCGTAGCACTATCGTACCTATAGTAGAGCGTCACGAAACACACGAATCCTAAAATTTTTCAGTTAAAGGCGATTTTTTGGATTCGTGGTCTGTGTGGAGTAGGGTCATTATCAGGATACGGTTTCAGCTTTAAATATTAATTAGGGGATAACTGCATTCAAATTTGTCATGTATGGAGGTAAATCGGCGGTCTTACGGTCAGAAATTTCGTTTTACGACGACGCGTCAGCCAAGCCGTAAAACGTAATTTGCGACCGTAAAACCGCCGATTTACCTCCCCAAAAGACAAAATTTGAATACGGTTATCCCCATTCTAATGCATTTATTCATTTTTTTTCTGTTGAAAACATGTACTATTTACACAAAGCGACAAATGCTGCGAGCGGCGTAAAACCAAATGCCAGCCAATGAGAAGCGATGTTACGTGATGACGTCGGATTCCCGACAGTATATCGCAGAAAATACAGTCGCAATTTTTTTACTTTATCCAATCAGACGTCGCGTTACATATGCAAGTGCATTAGAATGCTCGTTCTGCGTAAATTGATCCTCATTCGTCTTCTTCTTAACCTTGATCACTCTCTCGGCTAATTCATCAAACGACAAATTGATGTTTTTCTTATTTTTTCTCAGGAATCAGATTTTGGTATTTGATTTTATATCGAGAGATTTCAATCACACGTGGCAGCATCATCTTGTCACTCAGTAACTGCTGCTTTCACACCGTTTATGTCTTTGGTAACACGTAAGTAGTAAGTATTGGGTCGGAATACAACTGTTGGATTTTCCTCGATGTCAACCAAAAACTTTGCCTTTTCTGCATGACAACCTCTGAAACGCGGTCTGCTCTAAAAGGAAAGAGTTTGCTCCCCCCCCCCCCCCCCCCCCACCTCCGCCACCCCCCACACACAGCCATATGGGAACAAATTCTTTCCTTTTAGAAAGTAGACCCCTTTCAGAAGGGCTGCAAAATCATTCTGGCAGAGATGATTCCCCTGAAATATATCTTTTTTTTTTCTCTTAAATTAACTAATCACATTACGAAAACACGCCTGTTCAAATGTATGGAAAATTTCACTTCCAAAAAAAACTGAAATTTTTCAGATAAAAAACTCTGATATTTTTTATATTTCTGCTCAAAACATAGATTGTGGCGGTTCTAACGAGTACAACAATCTGTGTTTTATGCAGTAATAAGAAAAATAATGTATACCCCTGTAAACCCCAGTTTTACTATATAAAATGGGGTTTAAGGGGGTCAAATTATATAGGCATGTTTTCGTGATGAAGCGTCAGGACTCAAACAGGGAAAATTTCCTTTGTTCTTGTTTGCACAATCGGTAATATATCTCAGACTGGTAATAATACCCTTAATTGAGTGACAAAAAACGGAATCATGACTGGGTTACAGGACTCAAACAGGGGAAATTTCCTCTGTTTCTATTTTGTCCCCCTTTATAGTGCATAGTGATTCTTATCCCAAGGTGATTCTTACCCCTAATTGACTGTCAAAAAAAAAACAAGATATGATAGTGTCATATTTTGAGTTTATGCAGCGAAAAAGGAAATTATAGTGGAAAATCCCTTTTGATATTCTAAGATGTTGTTTGTCTTTTCTGCATGACAACTTCTGAAACGAGGTCCACTCTAAAAGGAAGGCATTTGTTCCCCCACCCCCACATACCCATTTGGGAACAAATTCTTTCTTTAAAGAGCGTAGACCCCTTTCAGAAGGGCGGAAAAATCATTTTGACAGAGTTGATTCTCCTGACATTTACCTTTTTTTTTTTTTCCTCTTAAATTAACTAATAAAGCGTTTCAATATGATTTCATAATCAAAGACCGGCACATTCTCTTTGATGCGTGAGATTGTTTTAGCCAAATTTTGAGTCATACCAGAGTGAGAAGTATTATAATCTGATTCCGAGTCGTTACTGTAGACAAACTGTAGGTGTCGTAGCTATCTTTAATTGTTTTCTATATTCATTTGTGTATTATTATTTTATCAAATATTTTCTAGTTATTGAATAACGTAACTGTTCATTTCTGACGTCATTAGCAGTAGGTACCGTCATTAATAATAATAATAATAATAATAAAACAAAACAAATAAATAAATAAATGAAAAAAAAAAGGAAAAATGACTTAACTAATCTACACCGTTGAAATACCATTCAAAATTGCCTGGCGATTTTCTGACTGTTGCTAGGAACGGTTAAAGAATTGTAAAGGTAAATTCAAATTACTGTATTTCTTTTTTTTTTTTTTTTTTTTTTTTTTTTTATACGTGGTAAATTTGTTACTGAGACCCACATACTTTCTGCAAAAGAAACTGAAATACATTTCCACAAAACGGTGAACTGCTGCTCGCTCGAAATCACTCGGACTGATGTTTTTTGCTTGACGTTTTACTTTAAATGAAAATAATGTGTTTTGATTGACTATATCTTATCAGAAGCAATTTGTCTTTTCAGTTTCTGTGTTTTGTTCTCAAATATGTACCCTAAAATTAAATGTACAGCCAAACATTGGTCTGACCTATGCAATTTCTATACGGATTCTCGTATTATCGTTCATTCTCATGTTATTGTTTGCCCTTCAATACTAATATAAGAAAACAGCAAACAATTCAAAGAAAGTTTCTAAGCAAATGCCAGCTAAAATATAAATTTTTGTTACTCATTTATCGTAAGATATAATTACAAAACTTTTTCTGAGGCTAAAATGTAAAAAAAATTTAAAAAAAAAATAATAAATAAATAATAATAATAATAATAATCAAAAACTTCCTAATATTCAAGTTAAGTGGATATCCCTAGTAGTATACATTCTATTTTCTGTCTGTAATCATCACGAAAACACGCCTATGTTATTTAGACCCCCTTAAACCCCACTTTTATACAGTAAAACTGGGGTTTACAGTGGTATACATTATTTGTTTTACTTTGCTAAAAAAACATAGATTGTGGGTACTCGTTAGAACCGCCTCGGCGAGGCGGTTCTAACGAGTACCCACAATCTATGTTTTGAGCAGAATTATGAAAAATATCAGAATTTTTTATTTGAAAATTTTAATTTTTGGGTGGTAAAATTTTCAGTATATTTGAATAGGCATGTTTTCGTAATGGTATTCTTTGTTTCAAAAGGCAACCTTTTAGGTTTTTATTTCACTTCTTCTGTGTAAAGCGCCAAGCAAAATTCGTCTTTATTACAGACGTCAAAAGCACAGTAGACAAAAATTACTTTTGCATTTTTCACTAAGCTTTAAGACAGAAAAAAGATGTTGTGCTCGTCGTTTTTGTCCTTTGACCACACGTGTCACATGTGGAAACTTACTAAGTTAACAAATTCAGCAGAATCTTATTTTTGAGCATGCGCAAATTAAGTAGCTTGACACGTGATGACTAACCGACGGAGGGATCATGCGATTAAATTAGCAATAAATGAGTCAATCCAAACTGCGAATTACGTATTCGTTCTCTATATTAAGGAAAATTTCACGACGTATCATCAGTGAACTGCTTGTCAGTCCTCTTAGAACAGTCAAACGCAACTATTAAGCCTCATGGAAGCCATCTCCGCTTTAGCTGAGAGAATGTCCTCTCTTTTAGAAGAAAAACATAACGACGACCAAACTTTAAAAGAAACTGTCAACGAATGTTTCGATTTTGTAAAAGAGAAACTTGGTCTGAAAGGCCGAAGTCCACCTGTAAAACCACTGAAAAGGAGGCAACCGGTTTTAACAGGCTTTGATGTTCGTGAAAAAATGGCCTCGTCCCCGTATTATAAGGGCAAAACCCTCCTCCTGGGAGGATCACAGCCGGGTTCCAAACAAGAGAGGAAAGAGGCAAGAACAGTGACTATACAGTATATCAAACGGAAATACGGCCTTGAGGTTTGAGAACTGCCGCAGGGAACATTGCGAGGCTCATGTCAAAGAAATAATGTAAGTAACATTTTACTATTATTTTGCAATAAATTTAAAAATAATCGTTAATAAAAGCAACGCGAAAGAAACGTGCTTTGTCACATGTGCGTCCGACGTAGAAGACTCAAATCAGCCTGTGCGAGCATACTTTGCATCCTTGGCTATCCAAAAATGTACCCAGTGAAGATTCTGATCGGACTGTGCGAATGCATACGTTAATCTAAATCTTCGCTGAGCGCATATTTTCAAAAGTACGCTTTCCGATGCTGAGGTTCATTTTACCGGTCTGAAGCATGCTGTCATTAACTAAAGCAAAATTATCATTACGAAAACACGCCTATTCAAATATATAGAAAAATTCAACTCCAAAAACTGAAAATTTTCAGATAAAAAAACTCTGATAATTTTTCATATTTCGGCTCAAAACATAGATTGTGGGTACTCGTCAGAACCGCCTCGGCGAGGAGGTTCTAACGAGTACCCACAATCTATGTTTTTGAGTAGAAATAAGAAAAATAATGTATACCCCTGTTAACCCCAGTTTTACTATATAAAAGTTGGGTTTAAGGGGGTCAAAATTATATAGGTATGTTTTCGTGATGTGTATCACAGTGAACCCTCGTTAAAACGACAGCATTTGTTCCCAAAGACGCTGCCATTAAAATAAATTTGCTGTTACACAGAATACTCAGTGAGCAGACTGATATGTAAGAAAGGTCTTGTTGTTTTTTTTCTTATTTCCTCCTAGAAAATTTGATTTGGATATTTGTTAGAATCACCTCACTGAGGCGATTCTCACAAATATCCAAAACATATGTTTCTTTAAAGTATAAGATACAATATTCTTACATAATTTGTGACCAAATTTTACCTCTTAAGCGAAGGTTTCCTGACAGTCAAATTGCCATTATAACGAATTTTGTCGTTGTATCGTCGTTAGAATGAGTATTGTCTGTACTTAATCAGTTCTTACGTGAAAACAAAGAAATCACTGCCGCTGCGTTAGTTTTGATATTTCAATTAAATTTAAACTAATTCATTTGGTACGAGTATGTCATTACGAAAACACGCCTATTCAAATATATAGAAAATTCCACCTCTAAAAACTGAAAATTTCCGGATAAAAAACACTGATATTTTTCATACTTCTGCTAAAAACATAGATTGTTGGTACTCGTTAGAACCGCCTCGGCGAGGCTCGGCGATGCGGTTCTAACGAGTACCCACAATCTATGTTTTTTTAGGAAATAAGAAAAAATAATGTATACCCCTGTAAACCCCAGTTTTACTATATAAAAGTGGGGTTTACAGGGGGTCAATATTATATAGGTATGTTTTCGTGCTGTCTTGCAAGCTGAATTGAACGTTTATGAGATTAGGATGACAAATGTTTTGTACTGGTCTAGATGTTAACTATTTCAATCTCGAAATGTTTGCATTGTTCAAGGCTCAGCACGTTGGGTAACAATTTCAGCAGACGACATTTTAATTTTCTTCTGACTTTTCCAAGAAAATAGACTTTGACAGGAAATGTTTTCTGAAAGGGGAAAATTTGCATGAACTGTCAAAGTCTATTTTCTAGTAAAATTAAGAAAACTATCATCACTTTGTCGTCTGCTGATTAACCCAGAGTGTGGTAAAGCTTAACAGATTATAACATGCTTATTCAATCCTTATTTCAAGGTATATACTTTGCAAGTTGCTCTAATTGCAATAACCCTCCATTTTGCAGAGGTTTAAAGAACAAGGAAGAGGAAGCAGTTGCTTGGTGTTTTCAAGGCACACAGTTACTGCTACAATTCACTAAGAATAGCCTGGGTCAACACTACTAGCAGTCACAGCCTAGAAAAAGCAAGAAGACATGGTGAATGGACGAATATGAGAAATAAAAACTGTTCAAAACGCATCGCAAAAGGAGGTGTATACAAACGAATGGATTTTTATTCATCAATAAACTGTCAAAATCACCTGTATCATCAGACGGAGGGCAACATCACCTGTATCATCAGACGGAGGGCAACATCACCTGTATCATCAGACGGAGGGACAGTTATTTATATAACTTTGTCCGGTTACCTGTGACTTCTGGTTTCAATTTTCTATTTGACATAATACAGCTGGGAACCAGAAGCCTCAGGCCACCGGACAAAGTTATATTTGTTTCCTATACTTGAATGCCATACATGTATATAAAATAATAAAAAAGTTAAAGTCACATATTGCTTGAACAAATGACTAAACTAGCTGGCTACATGCATCATTAACTTCATAAAACTTCCAAAAATAACGTGAGCTCAAAAAACATCCTGAAGGCCTATCGGAACCAAATTTTATACAAACAATACATTACGGTTGAGAGTCACCGTGGAAAAAGAGGCCTTTGGGGCATATTCGGACACCGTAAGCCCGATCAAACTGCGCATCAGAGCAATCTGATCAGGGTCTTCTCTGTCCCATAACAAAATTATTGCGTACTGTAAAAACTTAATTAAATGAACTAATTCTCTGTTTGTCTACTTGCTCTACCGTAGCCATTGATTTTGTATGCGGGCAACTAAGGCTCTGCTCAGATTTTATAAGCAGGCAACGAGGGCCCTGCTAAAATTTGTAAGCGGGAAACGAAAGCCCTGCTCAGATTTTGTAAGCGGGCAACTAAAACCCTGTTTAGATTTTATAAGAGAGTAACGAAGGCCCTGTTCAGATTTTGTAAGCGGGTAACGAGGGCCCTGCTCAGATTTTGTAAGCGGGCACCTACGAGCGTAAGACCCTGCTCAGATTTTGTAAGCGGGCAATTAAATCCCTGCTCAGATTTTGTAAGCGGGCAACTAAGTCCTTGCTCAGATTTTGTAAGCGGGCAACGAAGGCCCTGCTCAGATTTTGTAAGCGGGCAACGAAGGCCCTGATCAGATTTTGTAAGCAGGTTACGCAGGCCCTCCTGAGATTTTGCAAGCGAGCAACGAAGGCCTTGCTCAGATTTTGTAAGCAGGCAACGATGGCCCTGATCAGATTTTGTAAAGGGGCAACTAAGGCTGCTCAGATTTTGTAAGCGGGCAACGAAGGCCCTGATCAGATTTTGTAAGTGGGCAACTAAGGCCCTGTTAAGATTTTGTAAGCGGACAACGATGGCCCTGCTTAGATTTTGTAAACGAGCAACTAAGGCCCTAATCAGATTTTGTAAGAGGGTAACTAAGGCCCTGATCAGATTTTGTAAGCGAGCAACGATGGCTTTACTAAGATTTTGTAAGCGGGCAACGATGGCCTTGCTCAGATTTTGTAAGTGGGCAACGAGGGCCCTGCTAAGATTTTGTAAGCGGGCAACGAAGGCTCTGCTCAGGTTTTGTAAGCGGGCAACGAAGGGCCTGATCGGACTGCGCAGACGCGCAGTCTGATCTGGGCCTTCGTTGTCCGCAGGTGCCGGAAGAGCCATTTTTCTGAGTTGAACATCATATGTATACAGTAAATGCCATTTTTAAGATTGTGTCGCTTTCCTGGCTAATCTGGATCGTAACTGTTCGTATAACCCTGCAAAACGCCTTTTCTAATGATGTGAATTATATCCTCTGTCTTTATGTTTGTGTAATATTTTGTTATACAATACACATATAAACCGAGGAACAACATCCCTTTAAAAAGACAGGTGCGTGCAGTGAAGACTCATATCATGTTGTACAACCATGCAACCTGATCTGACTCTTCACTGTCCGCCTGGGCACGCTTTAGATCCTTGGCTATCCATAGAATGCCCTGCAAAGACTTTGATCAGACTGTACAGATGCACAGGCTGATCTGAGCCTTCGCTGGTCGCACATGCAATCTTGAAGGAAATGTTATGTCCCAGCTACTGTGCGTCTAATGATAAAAGAATACATGTCCTTTGCTTTGCGGGGCCTTTTTGCGCATCAAAGACGGGCAAGACCATTTGCATTCCCTTTCTAGACTTAGCTGTCAAACAAAATGAGTCAGACGTGAAAATAATACTTTTAAGGGGAATGGATACACTTTCAAGGGGAGATTACTCTTCAAAATTATTTTGCTTCACTTCTGTAAAGAGGTCCACTCTTTCCTTTGAGGGTAGATCCCTTTTCATAAGAGATTTGAAGTGCAGAAAATCAAACATGAAGTCACAAGATTCACTTGTGATAATGGCGGAAAATAACTTCCCAATATATCCACTCGCCTTAAAATTTCGCACCATTACGAAAACACGCCTATTCAAATATATAGAAAATTTCACCTCCAGAAAACTGAAAATTTTCAGATAAAAACTCTGACATTTTTTCATATTTCTGCTCAAAACATATATTGCGGGTACTCGTTAGAACCGCCTCGGCTAGGCGGTTCTAACGAGTGCCTGCAATCTATGTTTTAAGCAGAAATAAGAAAAATAATGTATACCCCTGTAAACCCCAGTTTTACTATATAAAAATTGGGTTTAAGGGGGTTAACATTATATAGGCATGTTTTCGTGATGATTGCGATCATTCAATGTCTCATCATACTTGTTTTGTAAAAGTACCTGCCTGTCTCGTTCTACTTTTTACAACTATAATAAATTTTCAAGTGCTTGAGTTGTGAATATTTCTTGATATTTCCATATTTAACCCCGCGCACCCCTCCCCTCCCTACCCGCCCCCCCCCCCCCACCCCCCACACACACACACGACATACGACGTACAGTTGTGTATGTGAAGGGTATATAGTTTTCTAGGATAAGGAACAACTGTAGTAATTTATCAAACGATTTGTATCTTAACTACTTAACAATGAATCCACTCTGTAGGTATACACGGAACATTTTTTATTTCGTTGCTCAAATTACACAAACGAACGCTTAAGATTATTTCATGAAACTCGCGAGTATGATAAATGTTTACCACCAGAAAGTAACACTATGTTATTTAGAGCTGTCCAGAATCACACACACACACACACACATACACACACACACACACACACACACACACACACACACACACACTTAAACACTACGTGGTAACCATGGGCATTTCATGGACACTTGAGAAGGTACACACTATTTATTTATTTATTTATTTATTTTTTATTTTTCGTAATTATTATTATTATTATTATTATTATTATTATTATCTAGAAAAAAAAAACGGCCTTATTGTCTAATTATATTGTCTCATTATCATGTGACTATAATTTGCTGATGTCATCTTGTAGGGGAAGTCGTAACTAATGTTGTGAGAACTTGTGACTCAACCCCATTGCATACCTGTATATGTGAAAGTTGCAATAGAATACGTTTATACTATATATAGTTTAAGTTATTCCGTCCGTCCGTCCTTTGGTCTTCGCATATGTGTCAGGATGTCCGTCCGTCCGCACGTCAAACTGATTCTAAAAGCAATAAAGTTTTTGAGACCAGCAGATTTACCTACAGAAATCAGATAAAAGCTCAAGTGAGCTAAACATACATTCCGTTTGCCCAGTCACAGGCCTGAGATGACTCTTCGCAGACATAGATCAGAACTAAATGGCGAAACATTTGAGAATCTTGCTTTCAGTATAAACGCAGACTAAATAGGCACTTGAAGATCGCAAATGACATGCTGATATACAGAAAATATGCGCTGCTTACAGAAACTGGATTGATAAAATATTTGTCTGAAGCAGGGGCTTTTTGTTTGTTTTGCAAAAATATATATTTAGACAAGTTTTATGATTTGTGTGGTATATTATAATACATTAATTTGCAATTCGATAACGAAAAAGGGATCAGATATAGGTTAGGTAGTACTTTAACGATTTTTGTTTTGCTTTCATTTTAACATATGAAAAAAAACAACAAAAAAACATCCTTTCAAACAATGTCGTAAAGAGGGTAATTCTCTTCACCCTAACAAGAATGTTATACTATATTTGTACATTTATTCTTATAAACATTAAGGGGTCATGATACAATTGTGAGATTTCCCGCTATTTTTGTCAATTTTACAAGGGAGACAACGCTTGTGACTTTCTATGTTTTCTTGTACATCATCCCCTTATGAAAAGGAGTCTACACAGCTAGCATTCTACATAAATCTACAGCGGGTCGTTAGCGGCCCGTCAGCTACCCTGACGGGCCGCTAACGGCCCGCTATAGATTTATGTAGAATGCTTACTGGGTATACTCTAAAGGACAGAATTTGCTCAAAAGGGAAAGCAAATTCTTTACTTTTAGAGTAGGCGTCTTTTCAGATGGTTGACAAATGCTTTTTACATTGTTGTCTCCATTGAAATTGTATCAAGTCACCTAAACACCAGGACCCAGTTGTTCAAAGCATTATTAGCTTAAAGAGCTCGTTAATGACAAACTCGTTCACTGTTGTAGGTAAGGTATCTTCCTATACATTGATATTTTTACTGCAGTAATGTGAATAGCTTTTGCACTTTTGCAATGCTAAAGCTACTCACATTTTTTTTCAGCAAAAATATCAATGTACTTGCTATATCTCAAATAGAAATTTTAACGTCACGTTAGCTAACAACGTTAAGTTTTGAACAACTGGGTCCAGCTATAATATGAGCCAGTTTCATTCGGTTCATGAAATGTAAGTAATAAGGTAATATAATGGTGCATGTTCCCCAAAGCCAGAAAGAAAAAAAAAATCAAAGGACAAAGGAAAAGAAACGAGAAAGAAAATAAGAAAGAAAAGGCATGCCAAACTGACGCATGACCATTAAACTTACGCACATAAGTAATGCGCAGGTCCGAATCAAGCCACATGTACAACTGGCCTTACAGAGTCGAGGTAAGCTCTCGGTGGGGGGGGGGGGGGGGGGGGGGGAGGGAGAGGGGTAACTTAGGGGTAATTTTGGTACGGGTGAGCGAGCCAGTATTTCAAAACCTACCCCATTCATATACCTGGCCTTTGAAAAACGGACCCATTCATATACTTGATCATCCAAAATGCTGACCTATTCATATACTGCTCTTTGATTTTTTGTACCCATTTTTGCTGGTTGTTACACAAATATCACAGTCAATTCATGTAATACCAAGAGGATAAGCAGCCTCGAAAAATCTCTGAGCGAAAAATATGTGCATATACCAGGATGTCAGAAAAGTGGGGCCTTTCGCATAGGAATCCAGAAAAATCGGGCCATTCATATACTTTTTGTTGAAAAAAGGGGGCCAATCATATACCTGGCGGCGCTGAAAAAGGGGCTATTCGGCACGCACATCCATACTATGCCATATATAGGAAGTTACCCCACGCCCCCCACCCCCCACCCCCACCCCCACCCCCGAGGGTAAGCTGTAACAGTTGTATTGAAGAGCGAAACACATTTAGTGGTATAATTTTGAAAAGCTAATACTTGTTTATAAATACCCATATAAGACAATCGAACACAGAAAGTGATAGATAATGACCTTATCGAATAAGTTATAAAATTTGTTGTTGTAGTAGTGTTTCCTTTTCAATAATGTCTAATTTCGACAAAGTACCATTTTGGACAGGTATGAGACGGATGTTTTATGCTGTCACACCAAATGAGACATCTTTCAAAACAAGGGAGGAGGCCCCGCAAATCATTAATGAGGTCAGTATTAGATCTAGAGTTAGGTAGTTACTCATTAGTTAGGCTATAACACAATGTAAAGTTTTGTTGTTGTTTTTTTCTCCTGAAGTTCAAGTTTTCCTGATTTGTTGACTTATTCCGTGTCTACGCTAAGTATTCGGGCAGACATGCCCAAGCGAACAGTGCAGACCCAGATCAGACGCCGCGTATTGCGGCGTCTGATCAGGGTCTACACTATTTGCGATATATCAGGTAGTATTTTTAAAAACGGACTTATTCAAATAGGGCAAGTACGGTAAGGTGTCGGAATACTTAGGGTAAATATGGTATTTTGGGTACTCATGACTTTAACCATTTCCACTCTCCTGGCAAATCAGCAGACTGATTTTTCCAAGAATACACCCAGTAAGCATTCTACATAAATCTATAGCGGGCCGTTATTGGTCCGTCAGGGTAGCTGACGGGCCGATAACGACCCGCTATAGATTTGTAAAGAAAGCTAACTGGGCAGGGTCTGATAATTCAATTTCTGTGAAAATAAATAAATAAACGAATAAATAAAATATGCCTATATAGTTTAGAATGTCGTTCTTGCATGCTAAACGTTTACATTAACTCGTAGGTCTTTGCGGAGAGATCAGTGTCTTCAGGAGAAATTTACTTATTGTGTATTGTGATCTGTTTACAATTAAAGTTTGAGTACTGAGATGTAAAGTTGATTTTCAAGTGTTTCTGTATCAATTATCGAATAAACACAGCACTATTCGTTTTAGTTGAGTTCAAATACCTTTGTCTATGATGTGTTTATACAATTTCAGAGCTTAAGTTAAGGTCTACCTGAAATCTAAGCAACGATTGTAAAAAAAAGGTAAGAAAATAGTCCAGAGAATGCCACAGTCACAAACCGCAGCCCTCCCCTGTGCTTTGGTGATGAAAATGATAGTTCACTTTAATTATGTAAACAATAATTTTAGGTTATCAGGTATTTGCTATACAGCATGTGAGCTCACCGCATGTCCCAAAATAATCAGACAAGATATGAAATATTTGATTCTGTGTAGATCTAATAAAGTGTTAGAATCAAAATTTTAATAATAATAATAATAATAATAATAATAATCATAATACTACTACTAATAATAATAGTAATGATAATCATAATAATAATAATAATGATAATGATAATAAGAATAGGTATTTCAAAATGCCGTCTGCTGCAGTTTCGACTGGTTCTTTTTTTTTTTATCATACCTGAAAAATTAAAAGTGGTAATGGGGCGTAGACTCCTAACAGACACCTAGAGTTATCCGGGTAGTAAAATTCGAAGTTGCCGTAAGGTGTCTACAAGGCTGAATACTTTGTTCGCATCTTACGTTAGGAAATTCATAGAGTATGCCTTGCAAACATTATATTTTTACTGTTAGTAAATCGAAAATAGTTGACTACAAATCGCCAAATACGCTGTACTCGCTGTTTTTATTTTATTTTATTTATTTATTTATTTATTTATTTTTGTTTAAACATATTTTATTCTGATTTTCGTTTTACTTGCGACAAACATTATACATAAAAACAAAGCTTAAAAGATGAGAATGAAAGCAATATGCATACGGGCGAACTTCAATGGCTCGAACGTCTTTGGGACAATGGA
Organism: Anodontia alba; assembly: GCA_964016985.1. NCBI lineage: Eukaryota > Metazoa > Mollusca > Bivalvia > Lucinida > Lucinidae > Anodontia > Anodontia alba. The sequence goes on from OZ024831.1 coordinate 88,760,461, forward strand.
AATTTGTTCGAGACAAGGGTAGTTCGAGCCACTGAGGGTTAATCATAGCGCCAGGTCAGGAGGCAAAAGGGGATAATTCAGGATTGCCTTTTTCAACTTTTATATAAAAAATAGTATGTTGTGTGTACTCATTTGAATCGCCTCGATGAGGCGATTCAAATGAGTACACACAACATACATTTTCAGCATAAGTTAAGACAATATCTCTAAATATTTGTTTTCTTGAGCTATCGGAAAAATGTCCTACGGACTCAAAAAGTAGTTCGAGTCATCCACGGCAAACGAGCCATCCGTGTTCGAGCCATTAAGATTACACTGTATATGATTCTTTTCCCGATAAAAAAAAGTTGAGTCGTATACAGAATGTTACATATATATATGCTGATATGAAGTGCTTCGTTACATATTATGTCAATACAAGTGGTAAATGTTTGCATTTTTAAATACAGCGTACATATTTGCATAATAGTTCATGCATACGCGAAAACCAAGAATCAAACGTAATGAGAAATGAATGAAGAAAACGAGAAAAAGGTAAAAAGATGAAAGGAAAAATCGAGCACAGGGGCACAGTTGAAACCATTAGGAAAACACGCCTATTCAAATATATTGAAATTTTCACCTCCAAAAACAGAAAATTTTTAGACAAAAATCTGATACTTTTTTCATGTTTCTGCTCAAAACATAGATTGTGGGTACTCGTTAGAACCGCGTCGGTGAGGCGGTTCTAACGATAACCCACAATCTATGTTTTAAGCAGAAATAAGAAAAATAATGTATACCCCTGTAAACCCCAGTTTTACTATATAAAAGTGGGGTACAAGGGGGTCAAAATTATATAGGTATGTTTTCGTGATGCAAATAAACAAGGAAAAATGGAGCCGTAGCGGAACAGTTCATCAAGTAAAATCTACTTCCCACGTTGTGGTAATATTTGATATTAACTAGTAGAGAACAAAATGTGTTTCCGTTTCATTTATCTTAACTAGTGAAACGCAATTCCATCATAAAAGTCAAGGTGGTTGTAAAGAAAAAAGGAATACATATGAATGTGATGGTAGAAGACGACAGAAGAAAATAAAGTCGTAGATAAATTCAAAATGAACTACCATTACTGGATAATTCTTAGAATTGTTTCAATCTCTGATGAATTTATGTACAACATGTATATCTAATATTCTGGGCCCAGTTGTTCAAAGCTAACGATGTCGTTAGTTAACGATTCGTTAAAATTTACATTGAGTGATACGCAATATGCTGAAATTTTTTGCTGAAAAAATGTGAGTAGCTTTTGCAGTGCAAAAGCTACTCACATTTTTTCAGCAAAAAATATAATAATATTGTATATTAAATCTCCTAAAATAGTTAACGAAATGACCCTTAACGAGCTCGTCAAGCTAACGACGCTTTGAACAACTGGGCCCTGGTATTCACTTCTACGGAGAGGGAGTTGTTCCCAAACAGCACACATCTACAGATACATCGCAGGTGCCGAGAGATAATGCAACATTTCATTTCACCTAAAAAAATTACCCTAAAGTACAATTTACCACCAAAACTTGGTCTAATCTATGCAGTGTTTGTTTGTGTTGAGGTTTTACGGCCCAGTCAACCCAGTAGGCTAATGTCGAGCGCGGTCAGTTTACCAAACCACACTCTAACTGGGCAGGCTTAGTCCTCTAAGCGGTTAACCAGTATTGTGCACATTTGCCAGAAACTGACAACTGCCCTTTTTTAATCAGCGGAAGGGAGAGAATGACCGTAGAAAAAAAGTCTCCACGAAACAATATTGCCGACCTCGGCGAGGTTGAACCCGCGACCTCCTGGTCTCCAGTCGGACGCGGATCCAACTGAGCCACCGAGGAGAATGCAGTGTCAATGTGAAAGTTGTGTTTACTTTTTTTCTATAAGACGATATTTTGCTTTTTCTTCGCTGATGATTGATTTTATCACAATAATATCTCGAAAATTTTTAGAAATTTGGAACCAGTAATTTTTTTTGAACACGTGCACCAGTCTACCTTTTTTTTTTGCTTAATAATATGCCATTATTACTACGTGGAAATAAATACAATATTCAATTTGTAATGTTTTATCAGTTGATAGAATAAAACAATAGGCGCATCGGTAGTTACGACAAAAAGTAAAAATACATGAAATAAAATAAAATAAAATAAATAAAAAAACAACATAAACTAAAAATAAATCGCATTGAATCATGGCAGGAGAAACAAGAAGAAATGCCTATAACGGCATTACGGACGGGTTTTCCTACTGTTGAATAAAGGTAACATATCACTTAAAAAAAAAGAAAAAAAAAGATTAACCAAAAAGTAAACCTCAGACGACTCCAGACGCCCGATGCTCGCCCGCCCGAACTTCACAATTTCAAAGGTCAGATGTTTTTTTCGTGAAAACCCCGTCCAAAAAAGACAAATTTACTTCTTCCGAATGAAGTACCATACAAAAAAAATAAATAAATAAAATAAACAAACAAAAGACACACACAAAAACAACAACAACAAAGACACGCTGTACACACACGCGCGTGCGCGCGCATGAACGATGTCAAATGGAGAGCAGGCGCCAACTAGCTGAAGGAGAACCAACAAAATGGCATGTGTGCCCAGGAAAACTCAGATCAGCCTGGGCATCCACCTAGTCTGATCAATGTCTTTGCTGTCCGCATGAATGACGTTTGGGTCCTTACCCATTGAGTGCAGAACAAAGACTGATCAGACTGGACGGATGCCCAGGCTGATCTGAGTCTTCGCTGGGCGCACATGCCATTTTGTTGGTTATGTCGTGCGCTGGTTCATTTAATTTAGAGGACAGGATGTACTTGCTAAATTTTAAGCTATTTCCGCCAAGGGTTTGATTTCAAACCCCTTCTGAAAAGGGTCCATTCTGAAAGGAAATTCTTTCCTTTCAGGGTTATCCTCTCTACAGAAGTGGCTTGGCGCGGAAGAAAGGAGACTGAAAAGTCACAGTTAGTTTAAACTTATTTTATTCAGAATTAATGACACATCAACACATGCAACAACGTACAAAGTACTAGCATTAGAACGGAGTAAATTGCATTTGCAGTTCCTGTCCTTACCCGGTTCGTTTTATCTCCCTTTCTATTTCAGGCTACACCATTTTTCTTTGTGTTTCTCATATTGGAGATAATATTGTCTTGGTATAAGAAGGATGGCAAAGTTCGGCTCAATGATGGTGTGACGTCAATCAGTGCAGGCATGTTTTCAAGGCTACCCATGTATGTTTTTTTGTTTTGTTTTGTGTTGAGGTTTTACGGCCCAGTCAACCCAATGGGGTCATGTCGAGCGCGGTCAGTTTACCTAACCACGCGTTTACTGGGCAGGCCTAGTCCTCTAAGCGGTTAACCAGTATTGTGCACAGAAACTGACAACTGCCCTTCTTGAATCAGCGGAAGGGAGAGAATGACTGTAGAAAATATTTCATGATCAATCTCCACGAAAGAATATTGCCGACCTCGGCGGGGGTTGAACCCGCGACCTCCTGGTCTCCAGTCGGACGGCGCATCCAACTGAGCCACCGAGGCCGGTACCCATGTATGTATTAAAGCGAAAAGCTAAGTAGTTAGAAAGTATGATTATCAAGATAGAACTTTCCAAGCCAAAAATCTTGATACAAGTTTGATCAAACTCGAATAGCAAATAAGAAAGTTATTGCAGTTTAAATATTTGAAAATCAACCATAATGGAGGCTGCCATTTCCATGCTTTGTGACGTCACATAGTCCTAATTAAATATGCACAATTAAAATAATTAGCATATAGAGGGATATTTTGTCTAAATGTTTCTGCACACATCTTTTTAAATAGTAAACAACTTAATTTTTAAACCGAAATGCTTTGGTTATGAAAATAAAAATGAAAATAAAAAAAGATAAAGTTTACAAACTCTTGAAATGCCATTAAATATTCAAAATGGCGGCGAAAATGACAGCTAGGTTAAATCCTTCAAATAAGAATAACTGTCTTATTTCTTGACCGATTTTGATCAGACTTGTATTAAAGTTTACGTTTTATAAAGGTCTTTGTCGTGAAATATATTTTATATAGGGTTGCGATATTCTAGTTAACTTATACAGACCGACCAAACTGACGTGTCGTTTGACATGTCCTTCATTCCACGCTAGGTTCCATGTGAAAAGGCAAATCGCTTACCTGCTATACAGGTAGAGAAAAAAATATTGAGTAAAGCATATAAGTGACCGGAGGCAGCTGATTCCCAGCTTTATTACGTAACGTAGAAAAACGAAACCAGAAGTCACAGGCCACCACCCCCGCCCCCTCCCCAAGGTTATATTTATACAAAAAAGCCAGGTATTATAGTCCAATTCTGACCTCTGACTGATCAAAACTTGGGCGAATCTACTTTGTAGCACGTGCAGTCGGAATCAGGATACCCAGCTAGCATTCTACGTAAATCTACATCGGGCCGTCATCGGCCCGTCAGCTACCCTGACGGGCCGATGACGGCCCGATATAGATTTAAGTAGAATGCTGACTGGGTAAATACCGCTAGACTGTACATGTAAATATTCGTTGTGTGAACAACTAATAACAGTTGTCCGTAAAAGCCGCGTTCTGATCTTGGTCAACACTGTTTGTTCAGGCCTGCCTTTCTGAACACTTTGTGTAAATACAGTATGATGTGTGTTGTATTGGCCAACCAAATTGACCAATTGACCTTTTGTTTATGTTTACTATATAAACAGATATAGTATAGTCCTGTTCTGACCGCTGGATGAACAAAGATTAGATCAACCTACCTTGTAGCACATGAAAGGTTAATAGGGGTCTACGCTGCATGCCACTCAGTCAATTATTTTTAGACACAATTTCAGCTAGTTCATATACAGTCGACTCTCGTTATCTTGAAGTCCAAGGGACTCTTTAAATACTTCGAGATATCCGTACCTTGACATATCAGATTTGCAGAATTGAGGAAAAAATAAATCGAACAAACCCATTTCACAAAGGAATAATTGTTATTTGACGCCTGATATATATTAAAACTATTGTGGACAAGAGGAGCAATTCCTCCTTAGGAGCAATTCCTCCTCTTCTCCACTATATTTTGTTACGTGTTATTAGATTTCCATGTTAACACAGGGACCAGATTTTCACTTTGAGATAAGTAGTTATTCGAGACAAGCGAAGTAGAGATAACGAGAGTCGACTGTATTAGGATAAGTATGGTAAGGAATTGCATTAAATGATGTCCGAATGATTGTAGTAAATACAGTCGACTCTCGTTATCTCGAATTCCAAGGGACTCTCTGAAATAGTTCGAGATATCCGTACCTCGACATATCAGAGTTGCGGAAGTGAGGAAAACAATAAATTGAACAACCACAGTTAACAAATGAATATGTAATTTGATTCTTGAAGTTAGAAATACACATAAAATAGTGTGGAAAAGAGGAGAAATTGCTCCTTAGGAGCAATTTCTCCTCTTTGCCACAATATTTTTTCACCTGTTGTTAGATTTTCATGTTTAGGCAGGGACCAGATTTTCACTTTGAGATAAGCGGTTATTCGAGATAAGCGAGGTCGAGATAACGAGAGTCAACTGTACGTAATTACAGTCAACTCTCGTAATCTCGACTTCGATTATCTCGAATAACCGCTTATCTCGAAGTGAAAATCTGGTCCCTGTTTTAACATGGAACTCTTACAAGAGATAAAATATTGTAGAAAAGAGGAAAAATTGTTCCTTTTTTTCCACAATAGTAAAAAAGACCAGAAAATTGCCCCTAAAGAACAATTTCTCCATTTTTCCACAATATTTTAATATGTTTCTTACTTCAGAGCCAAATTACATATTCATGTGTGAAATGAAGCTGTTCGATTTATTGTTTGCTCAATTCTTCAGCTCTGATCTGTCGAGGTATGAATTACTCGAAGTATTTCAGAGAGTTTCTTGGACTTCGAGAACGAGAGTCGACTGTATATGAAAAAAACACGACTCGTGTCTTCACAATGATATATTGTGAGGATAATTAAAGAAGCTGTAATTGCAGGGCCCAAAAAGGGAATATAAATGAAGTCATAAGACGATTCACATGAAATATCAAGACTTGTTTTCTTTGAAAAGTTAAAAAAAACATTCAAAATGTCCTATGCTGCAGTTTTGATTGGCGCTTTAAGGGTTAAGATATTTTGTTTATGTGCTCACCAAAACATGTCTTCTGGGTACTCAGTGGCTTTACCATGCCGAATTCATTTCAGTGAATAACCACATGGTATGTATTGGGGAAAAATAACAAATAATACCAACAACACAAACAAACAAACGAACAAACAAACAACAACAACACGAAACGAAGACAAAACACACAAAAAACTACTATACTCCCTTTATCTGCACATTTGCATACTATCTTGCCTTATCGAGGTCTGAATACACCTAATATATTTATGTATCTGTTTGCCACATATCCTTCAGGTTTTAGACACTAGTACTTGTATCAAAATGAGCGTGTTCAAAGTTTAGGACAAAGCTGGTAAGGAATGTTGACTGATATTGAGGTTAAATAATATATACAATCAGCGAAGGTCCTGAAACCCCCTCCTCCAACCCCGTATCCAGAAGTTTCGATGTTAATGCTGATAGAAGTCGAATGATTCCATTCAAAACACAAACATTCGTATGTGTGTTTTTTTGTGTGTTTTTTTCAGGAATACAGTTGACTCTCGTTATCTCGACCTCGCTTATCTCGAATAACCGCTTATCTCGAAGCGAAAATCTGGTCCCTGCCTACATATGAAAACCTAACAACAGATGGAAAATATTGTAGAAAAGAGGAGAAATTGCTCCTAAGGAGCAATTTCTCCTCTTTTCCACAATATTTTCAATATATCTCTAACTTCAAAAGTCCAATTACCTATCAGTTTGTTAAATGTGGTTAATCAAATTATTTTTTCCTCAATTCTGCAAACCTGATATGTCGAACTACGGATATCTCGAAGTATTTCAGAGAGTCCCTTGGAGTTCGAGATAACGAGAGTCGACTGTATTTTAGCCATCTCTGGACGTTGCTTGGACGGGACCGGCATGGCTGCTTCATGGCCCAATTACAGAATCTGTTAGTCCAGTCTGTCACATTATCATTACACTTTGAACTCCAGTTTTCACTATTTTGTAGTACAGTGCCGACCGGTAACACTGCACACGTAAACTTACAGTGATTTGATACACTTGGTAAAAGAATTTTCGCCATTTTTGACAAGAAAGTTAATTGTTGTGTTTGCTTTTTATTTCACGCCTAGGCACTGACTTCCTAATAGGGGTCTACTCTAAAAGGAATAATTTGCTCCATGTGAATCAAATCCCCTTAATACCTTCCTTGGATATAGTTTGGTCACTTTTACCGTTTTTTGACTAAATGTCTCCCCCATCCCCCGCCACTCACCCAGCATCACACACACTATATATATTGGAATAGTCCAATTTCAATTTTTGGTATGATAGGCTGTGATTTAGATATTCCTAGAGAAAATTGGCTAAAGTGTTTGCAAGTAGTGGAGACCCTGATCAACGCCGCATTTTGCAGCGTCTGACCAGGGTCTGCACTGGTTACCATTGACACATTTTGGGGCCTCCAGACTGAATGGGGATATTTAATGCTTTACCAGGATATTGGTTCGGTCTATTACGATAGAAGGATATGTTTGGGTATACGAGCACTTCAGGTACACAGAACTTCCCTGGGATTCGGCATGGACCTGGTGGCTCACGTTCTTTGGTGTGGATCTTGGTTACTACTGGTTTCACAGACTTGCACATGGTAAGATATTCTGTCAGTCTGTCCGAATATGTCTGACTGTCTCTCTGCAATAACCGCTCTATGATCAAGGAAGAACTGCAATCGAAGAACTGACGTGAAACGTCAGCAGAAAAACTGCTTTAAGATAAATCGATTCTAAACGGAATGACCCTTGTGTTGGATTCCACGACAGGTCAACCCTTGTGGGTCTTTATGTGTCGTTTCCCAGAGAAAGGGAAAAAGAGATAGAAGAGATAGTAGAGGAGATGAAAGAGAGGAACATGGAAGAAAGAGGAACAGGAATGAAAGTGAAGAAACAGAAGAAATAAAAGCATCCCCCTCTACCCTTATCTGCTACATGGATAGCAGGCCTTGCCCAACTGTAAGTCATTATCAGTTTGACACCCGGGTGACGTAAGATACATAACACTTGTCACACCCGACTACCCCAAGGTATGACCTTTGATAGCAATGAGAACATTAAAATAAAACAACAACAACAACAAAAAAAAAAAAACAAAAAAAAAAAAAAAACAGAAAATAGCCGAAGTGTCAAGTTATTGTTTCGCCCAGTTCGGCTTCAACTAGGTTTAGTCAGGCAGTATCTCTCGGGCAACTCTAAATTACAAATATATGGATTAGTCTGCGTAGAGGTCCTCTTTTTCATCTGTGAAACGTTACAGCAAACCGCATATACAAACGCTTTGATGAAAAATTTCAAAGGACGCAATGAAGAGCTGAATTCAGAGCAGAAGATAACTAAAAGAGATTAAGAACCCCTTTGAGTCCAACCACCAGCGTCAATAACACTAAGGAAAGAGGCAATTTGCATGAAGTGTTAAAACTTTTTTTTCTTATGCAAAATAGGAAAAATATCGCCAGATTGTAGTCTGATGAATTTGTCCTTAGCATAGTATGTTATAATCAGGTGTCAACAGTCTAAAACAGATTTAGGAAGAAGCCTTCAGTCATACTGAGGCGCGACTAATCGTCGTTAGATTAACCCATTTTAGACTGGAAAGACCCCCTCCCTCTCCACCCCATGCTATACATTGGAAGAGTCGACTTTCAATTTACGGTATGTCGGGCTATGTGATTTAGATATTCATTGAGAAATATGGCCGACTTATTTCCAAACAGAGAAAACCCTGATCAGAGCGCCACATTCTGCTAAAGGCCTCTACTCTAAAAGGAAGAATTTGCTCCCCTTGGGATTTGAGAAATCTCAAATCCCAAAAGATCAATTTCTTTCCTTTTAGAGTAGACTCCTTTCCAGAAGGGAGCAAAACCCTTTTTACAGAAGTGTCCCCTTTGAAAGTCAGTTCCCTTAAGGGTATTCTATTTTCAGAATTAAGTAAAATGTCCTTAATTTTCCAGATGAATAAGGAACCATTCACGTATTCAGTCCCTCTGTATATTTCAGAAGTTAATTTTATGTGGTCATTTCACCAGACCCACCATAGCTCTGAAGATTACAACTTTACCACAGCTCTGCGCCAGTCCGTCCTTCAAAACTATACGTCCTGGGTAAGTCTTGTATAACAGAACACAACAAGCTCCTAGCGGGCACATGACGTTTATACAACATCACATCAACGCCAATACAACTTCATGGCGAGCTCGCTGGGTTGAAGCTTGAATGAACCTCAGCGTTTTCCTTTGTGATTTAATATGAATTAATTAGTTTTATTGTGTATTATTATATATTGTGTTTGACTGATGAGGTAGAATACCCTAACGCGGACTTTACATATTTGTAATTTTAAGATGTATCAGAATTAAGGACGGGGTTTGACGCAAGTAAAACTGGTTTACCGTCATCATACTATATATCCTGCCAAATGTTCCTAGGCGATTCGTCTATTGCAGTTCTTCTTTTTTTCTTTCACAAGCTGCCCCGGGCAGACTGTGCTTGTTCATGCGACCTTTTTCTGTTGCGTCATTTATACTTTAAGTATGCATTTTATTTTACTGATAATAAAAAATAAGTATTTGCTGGAATCCCAAGTTTGACGCTATTTTTGTTTTCTTTTTTTTTTTAATATCTCTTCATATTCTAATGTAACACAGCTGACTCAGTTTTTGCTGGAAGAAAGAGAAACGTTCTGTTCGCTTAGTTTTACTTGGAAGAGATGTACTGAATGTAGGGAGATAAAGGTTACTAAACTACGATAGTTTTTTCTACTGAGGCAGTGGTTTTTTGTAGCCTTGTGGCTGCTTGCTTATTTCTTTTCATGTTTTGTTCGGTACTCTGTCTTATTGTTGTGTTTAGTGAATACCGTCTAGCACCGAAATCCCTATTATTGCATAAAAACAGTGTCGCGCGTTATTAACAGCCGTGCATTATCCGGCGAAAAGCCGTGTATTAACAAGGCAATTTCCCGTGCTTTTAATGCACGGCTACGCAAATTTCAATATGACCGTACCGGGGCCACATATTTGCTGCCGTTACAAGATGTGTACTGCCGGCCCTAGAACGAGCATAGTCCGTAGAAATTACGTTCGCGAAAGGCGAAACAAAATAGTGCAAGAAATAACGCGAAATGTAGCAATTGTTTCCAGTTTTTATACAATATTAGCGATCGAACATGTTTTTTAAATGCTTTACCATTCGCCAGGTCCCTTCGTTGAAAACAGTGGCCTTCGGCCTCGGTTTTCAACACCTCCCACGGGACCTAACGAATGTTAATGCATGAAAAACCATGTTTGATCCGTATATTGTTGGAGAAGAGGGAGCAGGCTGGACTAGTTTTCTTTGATCTGTGTCGTGTGTACTAGCTGTTATGGTTTGTTTTCTCTTCCTTTTGGTGTCATTGGTAACGATCTGTGACTGTGGCTGTAGGTGGATATCTTTAATTAGCTTATATACTATTATGAATGCTTGTATAAACAGGACTCAACAGAAGCTCAACTGTAAGATATTAAACAGGACAAAATACGAATCACGGAGAAAAAACCAAAACACACACACACACACACACACACACACACACACACACACACACAAAAGAAATAAAAAAAAATAAAATAAAAAATAAAAATAAAATAAACACACAGCGAGCAGCCGCAAGGCACCATAAATACAAAACAAGAATAGGACCACCGTTTTGGAATAGTAAGAATAGTAAAGGCTACCTGGGCTCAGTTGATCAAAACATCGTTAGCTTAACGAGCTCGTTAGTGGTCAAAATGTTAACTGTTCTAGTAAGAACAATTTCGTTCACAGGTATCTTTGCTGTAAAAAAAATGTGAGTAGCTTTTGCAACTGCAAAAGCTATTCACACTTTTTTCAACAAAGATATTAGTGTATATGCCATATTTAATGATTAAAGTTTTGACAACCAGAGCTAAAGAAAACCACGGAAAATATATAAACTTATCACTAAACATAAATAAACAAATCAACGAAGGTGAGGGTTCAGACAAACTTAAAATCAGAGAAAAGCAAAACCATAAAATTGTTAACCCTGTTCAGGTTCCCCGCATAACATATTGTCTACAATAAGTTCCTATCTTTTATCATAGTTAATCCGGTAAACAAGAGGCTTTTACCAATGGACAACATCGTGAATTCGCCGATGCCGTTTTGAGACTTATTTCGGACATATCTGTCATTAAACTGCGGACATGCTTTGACTCATCCATTGTATTTGAAAAAGGGATTCGCTGAAGCTGTAAAGGACGTAAGTTCATCAATCTTCATGAACAGTATCGATGAAATCGCATGCTATTTTACGCTTTCGATATGTTCTGTATTTAAAAATGATCCCTTCTACCGAAATGTTTTGAAATACAGCCTTTCCAAGGCACCAAAAGAAGATGAGGAACAAACAATAACTACACACAATGCACAGCTGCAATTAAAGACATACAAAGAAGAACTGGAACAAAGGAAGACTGGTATTTTTCTTTTTCTACAGAATGCCATTTATAATAAGTTCATGTTGTTCTTTTGTCATTTTAGGTGTTCTACCTTCCACTTGCATTATTTGTTCCGCCCTCCATATTCATAGTACACCAAGAACTGAACATAATTTACCAGTTCTGGATACATACACAGGTAATATAATGGTTTCAACCTCCAGATTCTTAGTACGCCAAGAACTCAACATTTTTACCAGTTCTGGATACATACACAGGTAATATGTTTGTTCCATCTTCCATATTCTTTGTACGCCAAGAACTGAATATTATTTACCAGCTCTGGATACATACACAGGTAATATATTTGTTCTACTCTCCATATTCTTAGTACGCTAAGAACTCGATATCATTACCAGGTCTGGATACATACATAGGTAATATATTTGTTCCACCCTTCATATTCTTAGTACACCAAGAACTGAACATTGTTTACCAGTTCTGGATACATACACAGGTAATATATTTGTTCCACCCTTCATATTCTTAGTACGCCAAGAACTGAACATTGTTTACCAGCTCTGGATACATACACAGGTAATATATTTGTTCTACTCTCCATATTCTTAGTACGCTAAGAACTCGATATCATTACCAGGTCTGGATACATACATAGGTAATATATTTGTTCCACCCTTCATATTCTTAGTACACCAAGAACTGAACATTGTTTACCAGTTCTGGATACATACACAGGTAATATATTTGTTCCACCCTTCATATTCTTAGTACGCCAAGAACTGAACATAATGTACCAGTTCTGGATACATACACAGGTAATATATTTGTTCCACCCTTCATAGTACGCCAAGAACTGAACATTATGTACCATTCTGGATACATACCCAGGTAAAATATTTGTTCTACCCTCCATATTCTTAGTACGCCAAGAACTGAACTTTATTTACCAGTTCTGGATACATACACAGGTAATATATTTGTTCCACCCTCCATAGTCTTAGTAGGCCAAGAACTCGATATCATTTACCAGTTCTGGATACATACACAGGTAATATATTTGTTCTACCCTCCATATTCTTAGTACGCCAAGAACTGAACTTTATTTACCAGTTCTGGATACATACACAGGTAATATATTTGTTCCACCTTCCACATTTTTAGTACGCCAAGAACTCGATATCATTTACCAGTTCTTGATACATACACAGGTAATATATTTGCTCCACACTCAATATTTAAAGTGCACCAAAAACTCGGTATCATATACCAGTTCTGGATGCATATACAGGTAATATATTTGTTCTATCCGCCATATTTATAAAAGTCAAAGAACTAGATATCATTTACCAGTCCTGGATATTCACAGAGGTTATATATTTGTTCCAACCTCCATATTCATAGTACAACCAAGTACTATATAACATTTTCCAGTGCTGGATACATACACAGGTAATATATTTGCTCCAACCTCCGTATTCGTACATTTTATAGTACACCAAGAATTTGATATCATTATCCAGTGCTAGATACTCACACAGGTAATATATTTGTTTCACCATCCATATTCACAGTACACCAAGAACTCGATATCAGTTACAAGTTCTATATACATAATCAGGGACTACGTTTGTTCCACCCTGCATACTGATAGTACATCAAGAACCCGACACATTTTCCATTGATGGATACAAACGCCGGTAATATAACTGTTTAAAATTCCCTATTCATAGTACAGAAAGAACATCATTTACCAGTTATGGATACACACACAGGTTATGTACATGTATTTCTGTTCAGGGTTTGAACGGCATGGGTATAGCGACATTGCAATTAACCCTTTCAACTCTGAGTTTCTGAAATAGACTCTTCCATCTCTGCAGTGGACACATCCATTGCTGCCAAACGAATTGCAACTGTAAATAAAGAACAGACTTACAAAGTGTAGACCCTGATGAGACGGCTCTTTATGAGCCGTCTCATCAGGATCTACATAGTTTGCAAAGGTATCTGTCCTGGTCTACAGGGATGAAAGGGTTATTAGGTAGAGCGTCCCTTGCTTTTGTGACCTCATGTTAGAATAATGTGACTTGGTGGTCCGTGGAATAACATTCCCTACTCTGTGTATGGGGAAAGGTATTTCCGTGAGTGAGCACTTAGCTACTAGTCACAGCCAGACACCGTAGTGATATGATTCATAGTTTGGTGGAAAGCAAAATACCCATGCTAACTTTACCTCGCTGAACATGTGTGCATTTTTGTGTTTCTAACTTCACCGGAAGCACTAACGTTAAAAAATTTGAAATCTGTACTCCACCCGATATAATTTCTGAGAAGTTCATCTTAGTTTTCGCAATTTCCTTTTCGAAATTGCATAATGATAAGACAGTACTGATATTTGCATCTAAAAACTGATGCCAGCACGGAAGTACAGACATCAGTATCAAAATACAACTAATAACACCGAAGTATAGAAGCACGGCAGGATAGATTACGAAGTACTTTTTTTGAATTGATGATACAGTCAGGGATTGTTAGTACGGTATAGGCGCACTGTTTATCCACAGAAATCATAAGAGCTTTCGACTACATCCTTTTAGGATGTATCTTTGTATTTTTTATGTAAATATTTGGAATACAATAATGTTTAATGTGCTTTACACATACCTCTTTCTGTTTGTAACTTTATCGGCAACTCTTAACCTCAGTGGACAGAAATAATGCACAACTCTATACATGTATCAGCCATTTAAATTATGTTTTACTGTATATCTAATCTCATGTCAAAAGCCCCTCCCTATATTTTCCAATTATTTATTTTCCGATGGCGGCTGCCGTAGGGAAACCAGAATGGTGATACTGCAAAAGAAGTTCAAAAGCCATTTGAACCAATGTTTGAAGCCAAACATAGGTTGAAAACGTCGGTTGGGCGAGTGACTAGTGCCCCAGGATTCAGATCACGAGGTCCCGTGCTCAAATCCCGCTGAAGGCCGAATTCAGCTTATAACTGTACGACTTTTTATTACCGCCTTTTCTTCGTCTCGATATAACTTTACAGAATGTTGAAAAAGGACGTGAAGCACACATCATTATCAACATCAAACAAAGATGATTAAAAATGTGATATCACATCATGGAGTTCCTGTCACGATTTTATCAATGCACATTAAAAATATTATCGCGTGTATCCATGATTAAATCATGTTTCAATTGGGCCACACCGAAAGGCTACAAATAGCACTAAAACAACTGTTGCCAACTGCTCAGGTGAGCAATTTGTCTTCATGTGGGCTTCTTGATATTCGAGTTTTGTTCAAGTCAAGGAATCAAACATTCTTACTATCTAGTCTGACGGAGTTAATCGGGAATCCACTTTCCCGGATTTTAGATTATCATTGTTTATTTGCTACTGATAAGAATGGTCGTTTTATAAAGTATTGTGTTTCACTCATATAATGACTTAAATTGTAATCATGTAAACAAGTGTATTCATTTCAACTGGTGCTAGTAAAATGTTTTCGTATCCCTGAATGCACGGTCTCAGTGATATAAATAAAAATCTAGGTATTAAAATTTGATTTCGTTTCACGAATTTATTGTGTGTTTCTATTTTATCAGGAGCAAATTCTTTCCTTTTAGTTTAATTCCTTTTCAGAATGGAGATAAAAAAAATAGGAAGTTGTCATCTCTGAAAGTGCATCCATGCTCATTACATTTTCTACATATTTCAGTATATCAAGACATTAGGACCCCTTGAATATATACTGAACACACCAAGTCACCATCGTGTACATCACGGTAGAAACCCATACTGTATCGACAAAAACTACGCTGGAACACTCATTATATGGGATAGAATATTTGGTAAGTCTAACTGTAGCAACGAACAGAATGCCTCATGCATTTTAGACTGAATAAGCTCCCCGAACACTAGATATTCGAAGAGTCGAATTGAAATTGTAGGTTTGTCAGTCCATGTGATTAAGATGTTCCTAGGTAGAGAAAAAGGACTAAACCTTTTGCAAGCAGTAAAGACCCTGATCTGGGTCTGCACTGTTTGCCAGTTACCATTTTGAAGGTCTCTAGACTAAAATGGGTGAAAGAGCAAAGGGTCATATGATAATTAAAAAGACAAAAATATGTCTTTAACCTTTACGACGCTGGAAATGACTGTACACAGTCTTGAGTGGAAAGATGGGTCAGGACAGGAGCAGGGAAGGATTGGTGGGATGGAATGGGTCTAACGAGACAATTCTTCAATTCTAATATATCCGACACAAATTTGTTATAAACCTAGGTGTGTCGTATTTGAAGGCCCACCAATAAAATGTATCTCCAGATTCACGGATAGATTTCACCATTTATAATTTGTTTTCATGTTGATCCTTCAGAGCAAATAAAAAAAAAGTAAGACAAAAGTCCAGGGAGTGCCACAATCACAAACCGCAGCCCTTTCCAGACCCCAAGAGGAAGAGGAAACCGACAAATCTAAACAAGCACAAACAGAACAAACGTACGAAAAGCACTAAGATTAGCTCTCTCTTCCCCAAGCGAGGTAATCGCAATACTAAAAGGACTGAAAAACACAAGAACAAAATGACACACGGAAAGACATACAACAAATCGCCTCGTAGAATTAACCACAAATAAACAAGGAGTAAGACTAATACCGGGACCACCGCCTTAGAACGGTCGGTAGAGCAAACCACCGGGGGGTTTAATGCACTTTTACAGCTAGCTAACTTCACCCTGGGTCCCGATGCTACTCTTAATACATAAATACATAAAAATTCGGTTCGCATAAAGGCTCCCAACTCAGTCAATGTATCAAAGCGAAAACATAAAAATCAAATTAATCACTATAATAAACAAAAACGAGTACTCATGGCTAATTCTATTGTATGCCAGAGTAAATGAAAACCAATAGTTGAACCACGGCGGGCCAAGCCAAAGACATATCGTCAAGCCCCAACCCACTTGTTAAAGTTTTACGAAGAGGCCGTCATTGAGTCAAAGGCCCGAACCGCCGTCGTGCAATTAAAGAGTGAAGCATAGCCATCAACAATGATTGGGTTGACAACTAGACATGCAGTCTGCCGCATAATATCCAGGCTATAGCCAATTCTTTTATCACGGTTAAGAAGTTTTCTGAATTGCTCCGAAAAGTTAGATTTACCTACAATTTTTCTAAATCTGTACACTAAGTCACCGTAAAATTCGGGTTCCGATATACCTTTTTGCAGAAGTGTTTTCAGACTGACGCTATATTTTTCTAACAAGGCACTGTGTCTGCGATAAAATTTCGAAAACGCCTTACGAAGCTTAAAATAACGATAGCCCTGCCTAAGAAGTTTGGCAGTAAGGGCTTTATTACGGTAGTTAAAATCATTAAGATTTGAAGAAGCTCTGGCGAATTTTATAAGTTGAGATATGTATACTCAATGTGAGGTACGCCGGGGGACATCGCCATCCAGAAAAGGGAAATTGACCATCTCAAAATCAAAATCGTCCCGTTTATCATAAATTTTGGTGGAAACTGTACCATTAGATATACATAGATTCAAATCCAAAAAAGGTGCCTCGGTATCGGAAGAATTTGCTCTATTTAATTGGTTTCAATGAGGTATAAATTAGAATCATGAGGAAGAGGAATACGAAAGGTGATTGTAAAATGCACTCTGGCACTTTAGTCTTCTGTAGAGTTACTCTCCAAAATCAAAGTCAAATTTCACAGCTTTCCGCGTTTTTTTTGTCTTTGTTTCTGCGTCATCCATCAGGTCCAGTAGGTGACTATGCCGACTACACGAGCTTTAACGGACCGATGTCATGTTGAGGTAACGTGATAACGGCAGCTCTACATCTGTCTTGTTTTTCGTGAGACCTGCTTCTGCTATTATGAGAAAAAGCGCTTACACGAAGGCAATCATAATCGGATTTTTATTAACGTGCAGGTACAGGGGCAACATCCACATCAGTGGGCCCCTTCCAGATAGCTGGCTTGCTACACGCATGGCAGATCTCATACTAGATCTCCAGGTATGTGTGTCAAGAGGGTCGATAGCCGAGAGCTTAAACTCTTTGCAATCCCTGTCTGTCAGCTGCTTCCATGTCATCTTGGGCCTCCCAGGCCCAAGCATTCTCTCAACCTATATGTGAAATAAACGTCAAAAAGATTGCTTTTGGAAACAAAGAACGCACTACAGATAAGAAAATGGGAGTCTCGGTTTTATTGAGACACTTCATAAGCAGTAATGAAGTTTGCAACACTATTTATGCCCTCTAGCGGATACATGAGCAGAACTCCATTTTCAAAGATTCCACAATTGCCCCAATGATCCCAATCGAATTGAAATATAATCTGCACTATGGTAAAATACGGGGAGACGTTCTACCGCCGCCACACGGCACTAATACCAACAATGGTTACACATGTAGCATTTATGTTATCCTTATTTGTTCCTCATTTCCCCCTCCTTTGATGACACTGGAAGGCTGTGCGTCGCGTTTTTGGCATTTCCTGGGCATCTTAACTTGACGGTCGTCGAAACGTTTTTCTGTAGAAAATATTTACTACTTTCATTATTTCATCTCCTGGGATTGCATATACAATCATAATTTATATTTTGGCAATAATTCGCTTATTGCTAACGTATAGCTATTGTGTTGGTGCTGAACGTCGGCGTCAAAATGTTTCCTGTTGAAAATATTTACAACTGTTATTATTTAATCTCCAGGGATTGAATATACAATCATAATTCACGCTCCCTTTCTGAATTACATCGTTTACTGAAAGATTGCTTTTAAAAACAAAGAACGCAGTAAGTAAGAACGAAAAATCAAATAAAATAAAATAAAAAGTAAAGAATGAAAATCGGATATTTCGGTTTATTTGAGATACTTTATGCAGCAACAATGTAGTTAGCAGAGCTAAAATTGAACAAGCGCATTTTGTATGTTTTAGGGAAAATATAGTAGCGGTCTGGAAAATAGTATAGACATGTTATTGAGAATAGAAAGGAAGGCAATGATTAGGAATTGATACAATTACACTTTCCATCCAAGAGACCAAAGGGAAAGAAGGACGTACTTAAAGCAACGGCACCACAATCAAAACAATAATCAAACCGCCAAAAGGATAGTTTCTTTCCACAAAAATGATCCGAACGGACACTGTTTGTAGACGCCCTTCTGTCCGATTACTTCGTTACTACTATATTATGTATGTACGTTCAATTTTACATTTATTAACTTTTTTTCAGGAACCTTTCAGTCAGAAACAGAAGAGGTTGCTTATGGTTTAACGCATCCAATGAATACCTTTGGGCCATTCAGAGTTCAGGTAAACATTTATTTAACTCAATGAAACGAAAGGGAGGCTTCAATCTTTTTTTATTTTTATTTGCCTTCACTACATCTGACCATTGACTGGACCATGAAACATATAATGCACTGACCAATACTTTATATGTCAATGTGAAATATATTTCTTGATCAAACTGATCATTATGTATTTTGAGACTTCTTTATAGATTTAAAAAGAACAGGTCAGGGTGGCATATGTTTCATGGACCAGTTTGTGGCATGTATACTGTTTGTAATGGTTTGTTTGCTTTTCCTCTTTGTGCCATTTGTGGGTTATGTTCTGTGCTTTGATTTTGGCCTTTCCTGGACATCTTCTGTAGTATTTTTTTCAGCTCATCTCACGGATGTACTTGAACCATTCTGCTCAACTCGATGCTAGAGGGCATGTGCAGTGTCGCATAACTCAAAACTGCTAATGAACTAAATAAGTGGACCGTGGCAACAAAAAATGCGTCTTCGATTTACAGATTCAGATTCATCCCACGCATGCCCTAAGTCTTATCCGGGCATTTGTTCACCATTCATACATTCTATAGTTGTCCAATGATTCGTTTAGTGGACAGCGACGGCCTGATCAGATTGCGCGGATGCGCAGGCTGATCTGGGCTTTTCCTGCCCGCATATTTACGAAGACACGTTTTCACATGGCACATCTCAAATTAAATCGAGTTCTTTGTTTCTGAAGTATTCTTTTCTTTCTGTGAGCATATTTAATTGTATGAAATTACAACTTAAAACATTACTTGATATCAAATATAATGAAAATTTCATCACCAAAAACTGAAAAATTCCAGGTAAAAAAAACTCTGATATTTTTCATATTCCTGCTCGAAACATAGATTGTGGGTGTTCGTTAGGACCGCCTTACCAATAATAATGTATGCCCCTGTAAATACCAGTTTTACGATATAAAAGTGAAGTTTAAAGGGGTCAAAATCATATAGGTATGTTTTCGTAATGCCAAGCCCAGAAGGGTTCTGACTGCAGAAAAAATTAAAAAGTAAAGAAAGTGATATAGAGTATCCATGATTTTTATCTACATATATTTCTGAAAATGTTCTCGAGCACATCATAATTTGATTTAAGTCCAAAGGGCGAACTCTATGTTTTTATAGTTACTACCCTTTCTTTACATATTTCAGTATCACAAACAAACCTGCATGAACATAAGAAAAGCAGTCAGTTTATACCCTTTAGTCCTAAAACTTTCAAAAACAGATAAACTACAATTACAACTAATACTGGCTATGAATGATTCAAAGTTGAATATATCGTATGCATTTACATGATACCAATTATTCTCAAAATTCAAAGCCAGAAAGATGTAGTAGGTAATGTGATATGTATGAAGCTTCTAAGTCTTTGAAAGTCTAGTTCGATATTGTTTACTAGGTCTCGACCGGTGTAGATAAAATATATTCTCCAGGCGACTTTCTAGATACATTTTGCCAAGCCACTACTTAATATACAATTCTGCTCCTACAATGCATGTACTGCAGAGCTGCCTGGATTATGCAGTTTTTTTCAATTTGGGAATTAATACATATAAAAAATATCTTACAGAGGTAAAACAAATCTGGATCTCTTTATTGCAGAACTACATTCGTACAGAACCGTAGCCGGTTAATTGTGTAAATTAGCAGTCTATGACCTTAAGGCACAGTCTAACATCTGATACTTTTCCCTTTTCCCGCAAGTGTTACTTGAGATATAAAAACCTGTGAATTGACCTGCTTACCCCTTTTCTTATTCTGAAGATATTGCTTTAGAAATCATTTACTCTGACAACAAATCCTGCAATATTTCTTAGGCAATATTTTTCCTTGACCCTATTTCAGAAAGAATTATTATAGAATATGCGTTATAAACCTTTAAGACATTTTAGACTGAATGCATTCTCCCCATATTATATATACTGGAAGAGTCCTATTTCAATTTTAGCTATGTAAGGGTATGTGATTTAGATATTGCTAGAGAAAAATGGCTAAAATATTTGCAAACAGTGGGGATCCTGATCAGACGCCGCATTCTGCATTATTGCTAAGCCAGTTACATTTGATAACTTTGCTCCCTTTAATTACCGACGGGAGTGTGACGTCTGACTGAATGACTATTTCCTTGCTCTGTTTCAGAAGGTCGGCGCCTGATTATTGATGTCTGACGTCGGACCCATCGTGGTCCTACAGTGAATTTGCTTTGCTATGGATTCAGATCGCGATTTCATCCTCTACTTATTTCTACCTCGTTCCAGAAGGCGTTTGTGATTGTGTGCGTTTTTATGGTGAAGTCCGAAAACAGTTTTCACTTTCGAGTTACACCAGAATTAAGGTCGAGGTTTCGATAGAGTAAACCATTGTGAGCTCTCAGTAGAGTATTTCCGCTGATCGTTCCAATAAAATGTTTACTAAGCACTTTAAGGGTTTTAAGTTAAGAATTTCTCTGTCAGAATATTTTCAAAATTAGTGCGAAACATGTTTCTTTCCTGACTTTATTACAGAAATAAAAAAAGACATTTATAGCCACATGTAATTCCCAGACATTTGGGAAAGAGACTTGTAAGTAGTTGTGGTCATGGTACCCAAGCCATAAATCAATCTCATAAATTTGTAAACGAATGACGAATCAGAAATAGTATACATCTCACCATGGCATAAAGCTGACTAGAATTTAATGTGTTTTCAGTTTGACGTTTGCAAAGGCATCGCACAGCGATTTATCAATGAGAAAGGGCTTATGAATAAGTTGAAAGCTATTTTCTATGGACCTGGTTGGAGCCCTGGTAAACCAAGGACGGGAGATATAGCTGATATCCCAAAGGTACATGCCCTTCCCAGCGGACACGCAATTTTGAAACATTCTAACTCCATTTAATTTAAAACAAGAACAGGAAAAATACTGACAAGCGCGTGAATACGAACAAGACGACGACAACACAAGACATGAATCAACAAACGCAACAATAAAACAGCCAAAAAGACAAAGCCATGAAGTTGGGGGAGGTTTGCCCGCAACGGGCTTTTATTTCTTAATCTGATTTTTTTAATTTATAGCAAGGGTTATTAACTACATTAATGCAAATCACTTCTGGAGCCAGCTAGCCTGTGTCATTTTCCTCTTGAGAGTCGTTTCAATGATCATACCCCCGTTAGTAGAATTGTAAGTCTCTGGTGACAGTTAATCAGAAATAATGTAATAACATTCTATTTAATACTTCAAGATACATATAATTTTGAATATTTGTTAAAATCGCCTCAGTGAGGCGATTCTAATAAATACCCAAAACATACGTTCTATAAGGATTTAAGAACACAGCAAGGCTTTTCTTACATATCATTCTGCTTATGAAGGATTCTTTACATCGGCGGATTTATTTAATGCGAACATATTTGGGAACAAATGCTGCAATTGTATTGTGTATTCTTTGTAAAATATTTTATCTTGTCTGTGCACGACCTTATAAACCTGATTTTGTCCACGTTTGAATATTGAGTAAAGCCAAATCTTCTCATAGATACCTATATTAACACCTACACTTATATATGACAGAAATAGTCGGACTATTTATGCAAATTACGAATATAGACTTTATTCTTGCACACCAGATATGGAAATCCTGGATTTAACCTTGGGATAAAATTTTTTTATCCTAACCAGGATAAGATAAAAATCGAGAATTCTCACGTATTTGATATGCACTGGTTGTTGTATCGGACGTCACGTACACCATCGTTAAGGTTTATGCCACTGAACTAAAGACGTCATCAAACGCCACAGTAATGTAATCCGAATATGGTGGACGTCAGCATCGTTCAAAAATGAAAGGTGTGCAAGAAAAAGAAGTTATCATGGGTGTTAGGGGTACATATAAAAATCCGTCATTTGCGATCACAGTCTGGCATCACTCTGCACGCCTTGTGATGCCAGACAGTGATCCTCCCGACGGAGTTTTCTATCTACCCGACACACCCGTGATAGATTCTTATAATAATATAACTTCTGTTTGCCATTTGAGGCATTGTAGGTTTTATCCTGGATGTGCTTTTACTGACAAACAGAAAAACGGAACTAAAGAACAAAAAAAAGACGTCCTACGGCTGACGCAAAAACGTATTTCTTTTCTCTCTTTCTTTCATTTAGATTGAGAATCCAGTCAAAAAATATGATACACGCTTATCAAACTGGTTGACAGCATACGTCAGCGTCCATTTTATTGTTTTTCTCATCGGATATCAGGAATTAATGGCTCGACATGGGGTGAGTATAATCTTGGCAAAACAATAGATAAAATAGGAATACGTTCTTTTCTAATGTGTGCATAAATGCTAGACTTATTTGGTGCCGCGGGAGGATTCTGCTTCGTGGTATTTCTGGTTAACCTCTTCTTAAGTAAGCTTTTGCCGTCGCCTTTTGTCCGTCGTCTGTCTGTCCAGCCGTGCATTAATTTTCTCTCTTTCAACAACTTATCCCGAACCGTAGAAAAAATGACTTGAAACTTGGTTTCGGACAATTTGGGAGACTAGTAGATAAAAAAATAACTAAAATTCTTTGAATTGGAAATCCAAGATGGCTGCCACGGCCGCCGTATTAAAAATTTATTTTGAACTTCTTGTCCTGAACCAAAAGGCCAGTTGATTCAAAACTTTGTAGGCCGCATCGGGGCGACTTATAGATCAAAAATGACTAAAAAAGTTCCAATCGGAAGTTTAAGATGGCCGTCATGGCTGCCATCTTGAAAATATATTTTAAACTTCTTCACTTGAACTGAAAGGCTAACTGACTTGAAACTTGCTAGGCAGTATCGCGGCCGACATTTTGAAATTCTGTTTTGAACTTCCGTATGATTTTATGGACAAATAAGAAAATAGTCTTATCTGGGGCTATGATGGAAGATGCATGCAACAGGAAAAAAGCTCTTTGGCGCGGTCAACAGCAAAACTATTTAGAGCATAATAGAAGAGGCATTTAACTGATTAAAACGCTTTGCTGTGGTCAAAAATAGAACTGTTTGGGGCTAAAACATAGTTTTCTGGGCAGCGAACCTTCGCCCTAAGTCCTGATACTTCTCTGGCTAAACATAATTGTTCAGTCAGCGTATGGTTTCCCTGATTAATTTCTGGAAGACAATTTGCCCTAATTACCGCACTGTGCGCTTAAGTATTTGTAAAAATCATTAGGAAAACTTGTATTAAAATCTCCTCCTTATACGGGTACACTTTGAAGAAAGAGCAACAGAGATACTGATGAGGCGTGTATTTAATAATACTTACGCAATATTTATTTGACATCTTTAAAAAGACTTGTCAAGGCAATTGAAATGAGCATCAAAAACATATGATTTCATAAAGAAGTAGATAACTGGCCTATAATCTGAAGACTACGAAATTGCTGGACTTACAGGGGTATGTGCGGTAATTGAATCGAATACGGTATAAACTAATACGATGAACCAAAGATGGAGGCTTAACTGCAGACTGAAAATCAGAACAAAAGAATATCACAAGTAGAACCAAGGCTAGCACAACCACTGACTTAGCAGTCTAGAAAAGGTTTGGGGTTGATAAACATTAAGTCAGCGGCCGGAACCTCCGGCGTGCAATTAAAGAGGGCAGCAAATTTGTTACCCATGATTGCTACTAAACATGCAGTCTGTCGCACATCTACAGTTGACTCTCGTTATCTCGAATTCCAAGGGACTCTCTGAAATACTTCGAGATATCCGTACCTCGACATATCAGACATATCAGAGTTGCAGAAGTGAGGAAAACAATAAATCGAACAACCACATTTAAAAAAAGAATATGTAATTTGACTCCTGAAGTTAGAAATACATCTAGCAATTTCTCCTCTTTTCCACAATATTTTGTTACCTGTTCTTAGATTTCCATGTTAAAACAGGGACCTGAATTTCACTTCGACATAAGCGGTTATTCGAGATAAACGAGTTTGAGATAACGAGGGTCGACTGTACATTGTTTTGTCCAATCCACCCCCACTTCAGGGTCGGGAGACGTATTGTTTTTGCCAGGGATGTATGTCTGTCTGTATGTTTATGTATCACAAAATATTGTCCGCCCCGTAATTTGAAAACCGTTCAGATAGTTTCACGAATCTTTACAAAAATGTTAACCACCACAAAATGACTTACAGAGCACACACATTTACACAAACAAAAAAAAAAAAAAAAAAAAAAAGAAAACAAAAATCATAACTGTGGTTCCTGAAGTTTCGGCCCTTTGAACATAGTAAATTGTGATTTTGGTCATATACCTATGTTCGATCTCTAACTTCAAAAAAAAAAAAAAAAAAAAAAAAAACGTTTGAGATATTTTCAGGAAAATTTACATAGATATTTAGCACCACGAGACGACATGCAGAAAGTAAACACCATTAACTATGGATAATCTAATTTTGGAGTTATGGCCCTTAGAACAGTGTAAATAGTGAGTTCGGTCATATACTCATGTCCACTTGGTAACTTGAAAACTATGTGTGATATTTTCATCAAACGTTACAGACATTTTAACCACCATTAGACAACATGAAAAATACAAGATTTATAACTCTTGTTTAACTTCTTTGCAGTTACCGCCCTTTGAAGATTGTATATAGAGATTTTGGTCATATACTTATGACCGCTCTGTAACCTGTAAATCGGTTTCAGATGATTTCATGAAACAGAAATGTTAACCACCATGAGACGAGAGACGACTTGCAGAAAACAAGAACCATAACTCTGGCTCACACACTTTTGGAGTAATGGTCCTTAGAACATTGTAAATAGTGATTCCAATCGTATAGTCTAAAAGCAGGATTATCTGTTTTCATGTAGAAACCAAACTCCAGTTTTCTACCTTTTCTTTTTCATCGATAAATAGTCTTTAAATCAGTCTCGCTAACATCTTACTAGGTTGCGATTTCGGCTTTCAGTTCCACTTTAAGACACTTTGATGATTTATTTAATATTGACAATATTTACTTTGATCAAATGGTGGACCGCATATACCTTACTGAGCGCCAATTAAATACAGCCAATTCTTCCGATACCGAGACACATTTTTCGGATTTGAATCTGAGTATATCTAGTGGTACAGTTTCCACCAAAATTTATGATAAACGGGACGATTTTGATTTTGATATAGTCAATTTCCCTTTTCTGGATGGCGATGTCCCCCGGCGTACCTCATATGGGGTAGTCATATCTCAGCTTATTAGATTCGCCAGGGCTTCTTTAAATCTTGGTGACTTTAACTGCATGCCTAGTTATCAACCCAATGATTGTAGATGGCTATGCTCCACTCTTTAATTGTACGAAGGTGGTTCGGGCCTCAGACTCAATGACGGCCTCTTCGTAAAACTTAAACCAGTGGGTTGGGGCTTGACGATTTGTCTTTGGCTTGGCCCGCCGGGGTTTATCTATTGGTTTTCATTTACTCTGTCACACACTAGAATTAGCCATTTCTCGTCTTTGTTTTTCATTGTGATTAATTTGATATTTATGTTTTCGCTTTGATTCATTGACTGAGTTGGAAGTCTTTATGCGAATCGAGTTTGTATGTATGTTAGTATAAGGAGTTGCATCGGGACCCAGGGTGAAGTTGGCTGCCTTAAAAGTGCTTTAACATCCAACCCTCCACCCCAAGTGGGTTATTCTACTGACCGTTCTATTGTGGCGCTCCCGATGTTAGTCTTACTCTATGTTGCTTTGTGGTTAATGCTACGAGGCGAGATACGTTTTATGTCTTGCCTTGTGTTATTTTGTTCTTGTGTTTTTTCAGTCTTAATAACATTGCGATTACCTCTCTTGGGGAAGAGAACTAATCTTAGTGTTTTCATACGTTTGTTCGATTTGCTCTTGTTTGGTTTTGTCTGTTTCCTCTTCCTCTTGGTGTCTTGGAAGGGCTGCGGTTTGTGATTATGGCACTCCCTGGACTTGCCTCTTACCTTTTCTGTTCTACTGACCGTTCTAAAGCGGTGGTCCCTTTCTATTCTACTGACCGTTCTAAGGCGGTGGTCCCAGTGCTAGTCTTCCCTGTTTGTTGCTTTGCGATTAATTCTACGAGGCGATTTTGTTTTCAGTTTTGCCTGGTGTCTTTTTTGTTCTTGTGTTCTGTCCTGCGAGGATTGCGATAACCTCGCTTGGGGAAGAGAAAGCTAATCATAGTGCTTTTCGTACGTTTGTTCGATTTGCGCTTGTTTGATTTATCTGTTTTCTCTTCCTCTTGGTGTCTGGGAAGGGCTGCGGCTTGTGATTGTCGCACTCCCTGAACTTTTCTCTTACATTTTTTTAACTAGGTCACCGTAAAACTCGGGCTTAGAAAGTCTTTACAGCAGTCGTTTAACAAACATTAATAAGCTGATTCTTCAGCCCAAACTGATAGGAACTATGAATCTACATGTATGAATCAATTTTATAATTAACCACAACGTATCCTTATGACGTATGCCAGATGACGTCTCAGATCAACCGGCGCAGCTAGGCAATCTATATAGAGTCTTCTCAGTATGACTTTATCGGCAATGGCGGATTTTCTGCCATTTTTTACAAAGGAGACAACATAACCTCTTTCTGTTTGCTTTCCTGCACACAAAGTCCCTCCGAAATGGGATCTGTTCTTTGCAGTAAATTCTTTCCTTTTAGACTAGAGCCTTCATAAGGGAGGAAAACAATTTTGACAGTTTCCCCAGAAGTGTATCTTCCCCTTAAGACAATTTGGATTCTTGGATTTCTACAGAGCACCCAGCAAATGTGCTGATTAGAATGCTCGGACGCGTATAATGACCGAAGTTTTTGCTAGGCATGAATGTCATAAGATACATTTTACTAAGTTTAACCTATTGTAATCTGGAGACCCTAAAAGAGTAATTGGCAAACAGTGGAGATCCAGATAAGACGCCGCAGAACGCGGCGTCTGATCAGGATCGCCACTGCTTGCAAATAGTTTAGCCTTTTTGTCTGTAAGAATATCAAGATGTCATAGCCGGACGCACTTAAGACTTGAAATTGGACATTTCGAATATTTAGTGTGGGTGAGTCTATTCAGTCTGCAATGGGTTAAGGGCTCAATTATGCTCAGATGCAAGAAAAGACAAATGCATGAATGTAGACTAATTTACGTCACAGTACTTCCATATTTTGAACACCTTTAGCCATAACTTCGAATAACGTGTTTTCTTTTTCGAACAAAACTTTTGATGTTGTTTCTTATTAATCCATGAAGACATGTTGTTGGTACTGGTAACGCTTCTAGTGAGTACCAAGAACATGTATTTTTGCGGAAAAATAAGAAAAGTATTTAGTTGAACCTACTCTTATCAGGGCTGCGTTCGATAAAACAAAAATACTCATGAGAGGTTTTATCAAAGTATTTTGTATCTTTTGAATGGCTATTGTTAACCTGTCCTTGTGTCACCTTAAATTAGATAATAGTCGTTATTTTCGTTGACGAGACTCGATATTAGATATTATATAAACTATACCAATATCATTAATTGTATAAGGGATTGATAGTATAATATCAACCCAGTAAACATTTCCATATTTTTTGTAACGTACAAGCATTAAACATTTTATTTGCATAGGTCGCCATTTTTGTTGTGCCAAAAGACTGCCTGACAATAGTCCGCGGGTACTCGCCACCATGTTCCGAAAACTGTCACATCTGAACGAAAAGTTTGTTATAGTTTGCGAGTAATCCCGAACGTTTCGCTTAATTGAGTGCAGCTCAGAGCTATTATTTATTTTCAATTCTCAGTTGAGCTGGGTCACAGCATTTCTTACAAAATTATTTCTGCGTCTTGCAATGACTCAGATCAGCCAGCGAAGCCCCACATTCTGAGCAGAACCTCTGCTGTTCGTCTGAAGAAAGCTAAAGAAAGCTAGGGTGCTTGGCCATCTATGCAGCACAAAGCAATGACTGGCCAGCCTTTACATTTGCACAAGCTGGTCTGAGTCATCGCTTGGCGGACATGCGATCATATAGAAAATGCTGTGTCCCTGCTCAAACGTTTGCCTTTTTTATTTTGTAGGTGTTGTCTCAAACCTCGGTGCTAGTATTTGTGGCATACTGTTTCTTCAGTCTGACTTGCTTTGGACGGGTATTTGACCAAAGGTTAGAAGCTAGCCAATCTCCTGTATTTGTTTCTACATTTATAGCCCGTCAAAAAAGGGTAAAACCTATTATTATCATCCCAAGTATTGGGACATTCAGGCCTGAGCAAACAATGTAGATGTACCCAGACGCAACAGAATGCAGCGCCTGATCGGCATCTACACTGTTTGCATTACGAAAACACGCCTATTCAAATATATTGAAAATTTCACCACCAAAAACTGAAAGTTTTCAGATTAAAAAATTCAGATATTTTTCATATTTCTACTCAAAACATAGATTGTGGGTACTCGTTAGAACCGCCTCGCCGAGGCGGTTCTAACGAGTACCACAATCTATGTTTTTAAGCAGAAATAAGAAAAATAATGTATACCCCTGTAAACCCCAGTTTTACTATATAAAAATAGGGTTTAAGAGGTCAGAATTATATAGGTATGTTTTCGTGATGGCCACTCGTGTAGCAGTTTGTAGATACGTCAGTAGGTGACAAAAGGGATTTGTTTAAATATTTAAACAAGTGTAGTGTAGGTTATGATATGATATGATAAGATTACTAGTACATCTCAGTGCCTCCAAATCTGTTGATCAGCCGTAAATAAAAAATACGATGGCATCTTTATTGGTAGTACTACTGCATTTAGTTGTAGCTTTAGTCTAAGTTGCTGTATCAGGTATGATGTACGAAGTATAGGTATGAAACCACAGTTGACAACGTAATGTGTATATATCAAAAAATATATCTTCCTGATAACATTGGTTTGACCATCAAAGCATACTAACCCTTCTCATTCTGAATAAATTAAGATGCCACGCCGACTTCTAATTTCCAGCCATCAGATTACTTGATCCAAATTTTTTATAGAAATTCACATACTTATGGCAAATAGTGCAGATCCAGGTCAGTTGGCTTCTTCAGAAGCCAGCTGATCTGGATCTACACTGTTTGCTCAGACAGGGCATGACGTGAGTAGCAAGAGAAAGGTTAACACGAATGAACAATAGAATTTCTACTTCAGGTGATTTCACACCTTTACAAAACCACTCACTTCAAGTTTAAGCGTGCACTTGAACCGTTCATTAAGGTGTGAAGTGAGGTAGTCTGCTCGAGCTTCATATTGCTCGGTTAATTTTGCGCAGAATTAGTTCTGTTGATAAACTGCCGCGCTTTGAGAAAAGGGGTTTTCGACATACAACAATATAAGTAAAGATACCCAGGAAATGCCACAAACACGAAGCACTGTCCTCCCGAGACACTAAAGAAGGAGAGACGAAGAACAAATAATGAGAAAACAAACTCCACATATAAAACTACAGACGCACAAACAAAACTAATGGAGTCTGGACCTTGTGGTCAGAACTGACATTATTGCATTCTCATAATTATTAGTTTCCCAGAAATAAATGTGTGAAATATAAGTGATTTAGTTTTGCAACTATATATACGTATATGCGTTATTTCTAGGTTACCTTATACTGCAAAACGAAAACATTTCTTCTTGTTATGTTTAGTATATCCTATCTATCACTGTTTCACCTTGTTGAAGAAAAGGGAGCTGGTTGTTTTTGTATTTCTGTCGTTTGTGGCTAGTATATTGGCTGTCTTGGTTTCTTTGTTCTTCCTCTTGGTTACATTTGTAGGCAATTGTCTTATCATCACGAAAACATTCCTATATAATTGTGACCCCCTTAAACCCAACTTTTATATAGTAACACTTGGGTTTATATGGGTATTCATTATTTTTCTTCTTTCTGCATAGATTGTGGGTGCTCGTTAGAACCGC
Source organism: Anodontia alba (assembly GCA_964016985.1). NCBI lineage: Eukaryota > Metazoa > Mollusca > Bivalvia > Lucinida > Lucinidae > Anodontia > Anodontia alba. The sequence continues at coordinate 88,791,392 of OZ024831.1, forward strand.
CTCACCAAAGCGGTTCTAACGGCAGACGTATGAAAAGAGTTTTTTTATCTGAAAATTTTCAGCTTTTGTTGATGAAATTTTACTTTCTATTTGAATGGGCGTGTTTCATAATGTGATTGTGGCCATAATGGACATCTTCTATTCTGTTTTTATGAATGCTAAGTGATTATTCGCTTGCTAATAAGGTCATCGGTATACACCAGTTTGTTGATTAATGTAATCTAACAACTGATGAAATACGAAGGACATTTGATGCGCTGTCCGACTGGAGACCAGGAGGTCGCGGGTTCAACCCCCGCCGAGGTCGGCAACATTCTTTCGTGGAGATTGATCATGAAATATTTTCTACGGTCATTCTCTCCCTTCCGCTGATTCAAGAAGGGCAGTTGTCAGTTTCTGGCGAAAGAATGTGCACAATACTGGTTAACCGCTTAGAGGACTAAGCCTGCCCAGTAAAGGTGTGGTTAGGTAAACTGACCGCGCTCGACATGACCGCATTGGGTTGACTGGGCCGTAAAACCTCAACACAAACAAACGAAGGACATTTATGACGCACTCAATTGATGGGAATGGATTCACTTGGTAACTTTTCCGCTGATTTTACAAGGGAGACAACTTTTGTTACTTGCCGGTGTTAGAGTCTTATTCTTTGTTGTTTGTGGTTTATTCTACAAGGCGATTTGATTTAAGTCTTGCCTTGTGTTATTTTGTTCTTAGGTTTTTCATTCCTTTTAGCATTGCGATTACCTCGCTTGTGGAAGAGAGATAGAGCTAATCTTAGTGCTTTTCGTACGTTTGTTCGATTTGTGCTGGTTTGGTTTTGTCTGTTTCTTCTTCCTCTTGATGTCTGGGAAGGACTGTACCCAGCAGGCAAACATCATCAAAATGACGTCGACGTTGATACGACGTCATTTTATCGTTGTGTGCCCACTGGGTAGTTTGTGATTTTTGCACTCCTTGAACTTTTGTATAACCCTTTTTTTTGCAATATGTTCCTGTACACTAAGCTTCTTCTGAAAAAAGTTCTACTCCAATAGGAAAAAAAATGCCCCCAAGAGGAGGAAAGTCTTCCCTTAAGGTAGGTCCCTTTTCAGAAGGGAGATAAAACGAATTTGGCGTAGTTGTGGCTGAAAGTAAATATAGTCCCCTTAGGAAGTGGTGATGATTTAATGAATGTTTTATCACATATTTCTATGGTGCTAGAGATATGCTTATCCCTAAAGACAAATTCCTTAAACTAACGATGATTAATAATAGAAATGTTTTATGTGAATTTATAAACCTAAACCTCGTATCAATATCATTAGCAAAATAGAATTTAGGGATCTTGCTGACAAGGTTTTAATTAATTTGATTTTTATGTTTTCGCTTTGATGCATTGACTGAATTGGGAGCCTTTATGCGAACCGAATTTTTATGTATTTATGTATTAACAGTAGCATCGGGACCCAGAGTGAAGTTAGCTAGCTGCAAAAGTGCTTTAAACCCCCCGGTGGTTTGCTTTACCGACCGTTCTAAGGCGGTGGTCCCGGTGTTAGTCTTACTCTTTGTTGCTTTGTGGTTTATTCTACGAGGCGATTTGTTGTATGTCTTTCCGTGTGTCATTTTGTTCTTGTGTTTTTCAGTCCTTTTAGTATTGCGATTACCTCGCTTGGGGAAGAGAGAGCTAATCTTAGTGCTTTTCGTACGTTTGTTCAGTTTGTGCTTGTTTAGATTTGTCGGTTTCCTCTTCCTCTTAGGGTCTGGGAAGGGGTGCGGTTTGTGATTGTGGCACTCGCTGGACTTTTCTCATACCTTTTTTTTTAATATTAAGTTTTGAAAAGGGCAAATTTGCCAGAGATGAAACAGCTATAGTGCATTTGCCCGTGAGCAGTTTTGATACTAAATTTCATGACCCTTACATGCATGGCTCTTTAGAGGTGATAAAGTTAAAACAAGATAATGCAGTTTGTAATGCTGTATACCCCTCCGTGAACTGGCTTTAATTGAATTTTATGGTGACTTTGTGTATTTGTTTAGAAAACTTGTAGGATATCCTGAATTTTCTGGTCATTTTTTGTAAAATCGTCATATGCTATATACGAAAGTAGTTGCGGTCATGGTATCTAAGCCATAATCCAAACTCATGAATCCGTAAAATGAATGACGAATCAGAATGTTCAGACCAACAGACATGGACCCCAGAATAAAGGGTGTAATCAGGCGTCCGCAGATAGTAAGCATTACTTGGTAAGCAAGCTTCGCCCACCATGCCCATAGGCCTGAACGAAGGAATTATCGGTAGAAGCGTATGTCCGGGATTCGGGAAGTCTACTTATGGCGCGTCACTGGTAAAAACATCAGAAACAATTCTTGAAACTGCCACATTGTAGGGATTGACCAGATCATGATGTCTCCCATAGAACATCTTAAGTGTTGCTACCAGTTTGGCTTTTTGATACCCCTGGCTCAACAACTTTGTAGTGAGCACCTTCCCACGCTCTATGAAGTCCTGATAATTTGAACAGGCTCTGACATTACGGATTAACTGTGAAGCATAAACGCCGTATGTTGATGCAGAAGGGATACAACTGCTCAGGAATAGAAAGTTAACAATTGGAAAATTGAAGTCGTCTCGTTTGTGGTAAAGCCTAATAGCAGGCTTTCCATTGTCAATGTAGAGATAACAATCCAAGTATGAGGATGAGTCTGCAGTCTCCGTTGTTTCCATTATTTCAAGTTCACGTCGATAGATGAATTCCAAATACTCTGCAAATTTTGTGTTTTTTAGAGACAATACATCGCCTTTATATCTGTAGGAGAAATTAAATTGTTGTACGAGGTGTTTCTTGCCTGCTTGGAGGAGACTTCTGCAACAAGGTATATCGGAACCCGAATTTTACGGTGACTTAGTGTACAGATTTTGAAACATTGTAGGTAAATCTAACTTAACCGTGATAAAAGAATTGGCTATAGCCTGGATATTATGCGGCAGACTGCATGCCTAGTTGTCAACCCAATCATTGTTGATGGCTATGCTTCACTCTTTAATTGAACGACGGCGGTTCGGGCCTCAGACCCAATGACGGCCTCTTCGTAAAACTTTAACCAGTGGGTTGGGGCTTGACGATATGTGTTTGGCTTGGCCCGCCGTGGTTCAACTACTGGTTTTCATTTACTCTGGCGTACAGTAGAATTAGCCATGAGTACTCGTCTTTGTTTATTATAGTGATTAATTTGATTTTTATGTTTTCGCTTTGATGCATTTGACTGAGTTGGGAGCCTTTATGCGAACCGAATTTTTATGTATTTATGTATTAACAGTAGCATCGGGACCCGGGTGAAGTTCGCTAGCTGTAAAAGTGCTTTAAACCCCCGGTGGTTTGCTCTACCGACCGTTCTAAGGCGGTGGTCCCGGTGTTAGTCTTACTCTTTGTTGCTTTGTGGTTTATTCTACGAGGCGATTTGTTGTATGTCTTTCCGTGTGTCATTTTGTTCTTGTGTTTTTCAGTCCTTTTAGTATTGCGATTACCTCGCTTTGGGAAGAGAGAGCTAAACTTAGTGCTTTTCGTACATGTGTTCGGTTTGTGCTTGTTTAGATTCGTCGGTTTCCTCTTCCTCTTGGGGTCTGGGAAGGGCTGCGGTTTGTGATTGTGGTACTCCCTGGACTTTTCTCTTACTTTTTTTATACAAACTCCGCCTCATACGAGTATAAAAACAAGTCGGCAAGTAACGGTGCACAGTTAGTACCCATCGGTATGCCGATTGTTTGCTGAAATATCCGTACACCGAACTCCACAAAAATATTGTCGATTAGATATTCCAGCATCTTTATGACATCTGCATCTGAGTATTTTTGTGGCGCATCAGAGTGATCCAAAACGAAGTATGTCTTTGTAGCCAATGACAAAATACTGAAATAGATGGTTACCATTCTTGTGGATAATTTCCTTTAATTTGGATTTCAATTAATCATGAGGAATAGTAGTGTGAAGAGTAGAGAAATCGAAAGATTTTATACTGTTGACGGAATGTAGAGATTGTGCCTTTTGGTTTTCTAAAAGCTCTATGGAGTTTTTCAGGATCCACATCTGATTAACACCACTTCTGGCATATGCAGTGTCACAATACTTCTGAAGGCCTTCTTTAACTGCGGTTTGGAAACGTGTTAGAATCTGAGACAGAGGCTTAGTTGAGCACTTAGCTGAACCTGCAATATATCTCTGCTTCTAGGGATTCTTGTGAAGTTTAGGAATCCAGTACAGTTTGGGAAGGTAAATATCTTCCTCTGGGAGGGAAATTCCGGATGTCAGCATCACCGAATGGTAGTTTTGTAGAATTTCGTCCTTGGACATAGCAGTAAGATTATATGTAGGGTTTCCGGTCATGGTACTCATACCAAGCTCTTCCATTAAGCAGTTTTGCAAACAATGTTGTTAGATGCCTTGTCTGCTTGAACAACGACAAACTTCTCATGGATTTCAGCTAACTCAGCAGCAACATCTGGATCATCAAACACCGATTCATGTCGGCGAGACATGGTTCTGCTGAGTACTGAGACACGTCTGTTTACCGAGGACATTACCGATTTAACCCATTCAGACAGGGTGTCAACCTCCACGTCCTCTTTCTTAGCCCAGCGTCGTGCATACTCTTCAACAGAATCCAAAATTAATTTGGAATTCTGTTTCCAAGTAAAAACGGTATAACGTTGATGTCATAAAACAGTCTGCTTACTTAGCGGTTAATCCAATAACGGTTAACCACTTTGCTTAACTCTTTAATTGCACTCCGGAAGGTCGGGGTTCAGACTCCAACTTAATAGCTCCAACTATTCATCAGATGGTCTGGGCTGGAACTTTTTTATGTCTGTTTCTAGTTTCACCGGGGTTCAGCTTATGGTTTTCTTTTGCTCCAGAATTCCATTGGTGTTCTTTGACAAACCAGGGATCTCCAAATGTCTCAACACGTTGCTTTTGTTGAGTCCTTATGTTAGCTCCATTATAGGCTTTATCTGTGATTTATCTGTTGCCCGTAATGATTTAGGAAACCTCCACACGGACCGAATAAACATAATGTTTCTACCACTATGGAAGCTGAGGGCGAGAGTTAGGATCCCATAAAGCTAGCTTAAGCCCCAGTAATTCATTACTGACTGTTACATCGCAGTACTTTTATTGAGGGTACGTTTTGTTAATGGTTATATATTGCTTCAAATTCTGCTGTTTTTCTTTTAACAGTTAGGTAATTTGAATATATATCCAGATAAGTTTGGGTAACAGAGTTCCCATCTTTTCGGGAAAGAGTTGTCAACTCTGCTTGCCATCTGTTCATTTTGTGGCTGCTTTATTTATTTGTCTGTCTCTCCCTTTGGTGTTGGGGGCTTGATGTGGATCTTCTTTTATGAGTTTTTGAATTCTCTTACTTATTTAGCGGAACTCAATTTTCCAAGATACCAGAATAGACCAAAGTTCATACGGAAAATAAAAATACTGAAAGCTGCACTATGATGAAGTGCATGAAAATTTCTACGGCCGCAAGATGGCACTTAATATAAAATATCCATAGATTGTCCTAGGACACAAACAAAACATCAATAAAAGAAAATCGGAGTTTCCGATACTACTATTTGAGAAGTTTAGCAGTTCGGAGTTTCCAATACTAATATTTGAGAAGTTTAGCAGTTAAGTATTTATTTTGATTATTGTCATCAGTCTTTGTTCCCATCACGAAAACACGCCTATAGTTTATTTGACCCCCTTTAACACCACTTTTGTATAGTAAAACTGCGGTTTACAGGATTATACACTAGTTTTCTTATTTTTGCTAAAAACAAAGATTGTCGGTACTTGTTTTGAGCAGATATATGAAAAATATCAGACTTTTTTCTGGAATTTTTCCTTTTTTGGTTTTACAATTTTCAATATATTTGATTAGGCGTGTTTTCGGTATGTCATCTGTTCTTCTTTCGGTGTCTTGGGAAGACTGTGATTCGTGATTGTTGCCTTTTCTGGTATTTTTATAGCTTTAGGATGGTCTAAATCTGTGCATTTCCCATACGAAGACAAATGTGGGCTGCAGATTCAGTTCACCCTGCGCATGCGCAAAGTATCATCTGAGCCTTTGCCTTTCAACCATAATACCGTTAGCGGACAGTGACAGCAGTCCCCGTATGCCCAAACACACATTTTCGCTTGGCGCGAACTTTTTTATTTTTATCTTGCTAATGAACTTAATAATGTTGGAATTTTTTCTTTTTCAGTGCTGATTCAGCATACCTAGAAATGTTTCGCTGTGCCTTATTTATCTCTGGTGATATGGTAATGTGTCAAACTGGTTTTTATGGTGCTAAAGGCTACCGTCCTAATTTCTTGTATGGATTGCAGGTGTTTTATGGCTTCAGTCTTGCGGTTTGGCTAGCAGAACTTGCTAGTAGAACTGTAAATGTGATGGAAAATTAACGTTTAAGAAAGGGTTAGATTTCTAAAGGGAAAAGCAAAATGGTAGAGAATGTATCTGGGATAAAAAGCAAACTTGATATACCATTCTTTTGATACAAAAATATGATCATTATGAAACCACGCCTATTCAAATATAATGAAAATTTTACAAGAAAAAAAAAAGGAAATTCTCAGATAAAGGAATCTGATAGTTTTAATATTTCTGCTCAAGACATACATCGTGGGTACTCGTTAGAACCACCTCGGCAAGGCGGTTCTGACGAGTACCCACAATCTATGTTTTTAGCAAAATAAGAAAAAATAATGTATAGCCCAGCAAACAAAAAGCAGTACAGTGGGTCACGTCAACAGCTCGGTTTACTAATTTATGACTAAACGTGAAACTCTAGGGTTCGCGATAGTAATGCATTCAAGTACAGTAATGACTAAGTATCGTGAGTCGAATTTAAACACTAAAGACATACACCTAATATATTTTGGAAAGTTCAGTACGTTAAAATGGTTGAGTCAAATGCTCTATAAAATTCGTATTTTGTCGATGCTATACTTCTCTAATAACCATGATCTGTATCAGTTATGCTGAATGAAACACATCTTGTAATGAAACAAACAAAAAAAAAATAAAAAAAAATAAAAACAATAAATCTGTCCAGGAAGAGACGCAACCACAGAACAAAGCTTGCCATGGACACCAAGAAGAGGAGCAAGCAAACTAAGTAAGGTATGTTACAAGCAACAACCAAGGAAAAGAAACGCATTTGGCGTCATATTCCCCCACAAGATGATCTAAATGCTAGACAGGATCCAATAAACACAATACTAAGACAACGAACAAGATCAAACGCGGGGAAAGCCCCGCTGCGAGCAACCAACAGGCGTTCGACTGTACGTACTCTGTGACACTAAGGGCCAACGACACGTGTGTACGATTGAGCCATGTGTCAGCACCACATTATAAACCGGCACAGTATCACCATGGTTACATGACATCTTATGAAACTTTTCCAAAGATGCAAGGTTTTCATGCTTCCACTTCGAACAAATGCGTTCAAATGGTTGCAGATTTTAATTTGTACAATTAGTCTGTAGAACATTTCGAAATGTCGTCTGTTGTGGGCTTATTTTTGTCCGGGTAAGTGGAGTTATTCTACTGTCTTCAGACACTGGAAAATGTTAAGTTGGATGCAGTCCATGATTTTGCTTTTGAAGCCGCTTTACCGGGGTACCTCTATTCGTAGCCATCATTAACATGCTCTGGTTACCAGATGTGCTCCTGAGCCGTATGCCTTTGTGCAAACGGCAGCACCAACATGACTGATAACGCCGCTTGACGTAGATTACCACACTATCGTCCACCGAACATCGTTTCGGTGGCCTTTAATGTTCTTTCTTTCATCTAGCACTTCATCTCACGCAAACTTGCATTCCCACGGTGATTGCACTACCATTTTGCATTTCACTGTACTTGGGCTAAGTAATCCAAACGAATCATATATGGATCGCAACTATTTCAAATGTTTACAGTTTGACAGAAGAGAATTATTAGCGTTTTCAAATTTATTTACTTTACGGCTGCCACACAGTACTAACACCAACAGTAGTGAAGATAAATACTCTCTAAAAAATGACACTTAAGAACAATGAACACACTCGTGAAACTGAAAACAACTGAAGTGCCAAGTTTTCTTGGCCAGACTAGTTAGTTTCAGCCAATTAAACTCTCTCTTTGACTTACTTAATCAAGTTATCTATGTAAGTCCATGCATCACAGCATTCTCTCATACTGGTTGCAGAAGTCACTGGAATTGGAACTTCAAGTAACGTTTCAAACATATTATTGTGTAATTCAGTCTCTCTGTCTGTGTCCGTGTTAACCGTGTAAAAATGATTCTGTCTTGTTCGACGAAGTCAGTTAAAATCATTCGCTGACCCATGAATGTGAATATTTGTCTTGAAAACAGTACATGTCATCAGGTATTCATATTTTGCGTAGAACGTTAGTTTTCATATTATTAAAGTCGGCTTAATTAACAAATTAATGTGGTTTTGGATGTTTAACATCTGGTTTTTAGCTTGTCGCTGTAAATGGTGTTATGAAACATAACTGCAGAAGAAAGAACTTACTGTTTAGTAAAATTCACTTTTTCCTAGATTTCGATTGTACTAGTGTGCTTCCGTCAATACTGTTTTCTTAAGAAAGAAGATAAACAAGCTTAGCTATTTTAAAAAGCTTAGAATGTCATCTTTTTGCGCGATTAAATGATGCAGGGGCATGTAATGATGTTTAAAAGAGCACTTCCTGCTGTATATCTCTGTTTAACGTGGATAATCGGAATCAAGTCGGTGGCTTATGAAGTCGGTTGGGAACCTTTATGCAAACCGATTTATTTTTATGTATTTCTGTATTAGGTGTGGCTTCGGGACCCAGGGTGAGGTTGGCTAGCTATAAAAGTACTTTAAACCCCCTCCCCCTCCCCCGCCCCCCGCCCCCCGCCCCCCACCCCGGTTGTTAATTTTACTAAGGCGGTGGTCCCGGTGTTAGTCTTACTCTTTGTTGCTTTGTGGTTTATTCTACAAGGCGATTTGTTTTAAGTTTTGCCTGGTGCTGTTTGATTATTGTGTTTTTCAGTCCTTTGAGCATTGTGGTTACCTGGCTTCGGATAGAGAGAGCTAATCTTAGTGTTTTTCGTACTTCTGTTCGATTTGCGCTTGTTTGGTTTTGTTCCCCTTAGTGTCTTGGAAGGGCGGCGGCTTGTGATTGTGGCACTCCCTGGACTTTTCTTTAGGTTGTCAACGGTATGTTTGTCTGCATTGGGTGTTCAGACGTACCATAATTTGCGTAGTTCGTATTACCTCATCTAAGTCACTCACGAGTTCTTATTCCACATTATAAACCGCCAGCACCTACCAAATTACAAAATTGTCGACTGTTCTTCGTTGCTTCTCTTCCTTTTTTGAAGATACTTCTTATCATAATTAACTTTACTGAACGCCAAAACCGCTATACTTTGCACAGCTTCTCCACTCAGAGACGCTTTAGGTTGATTTTTGCACACCTCTCAGTGAAGGCCTCGTACGAATCCCAGAATGACTGCCAGTCTACGATGTTATTATCGAACTTTGGTAAATCTAGTTTAGGTAGCCTATGGTATACAAAAAAGGTAAGAGAAAAGTCCAGGGAGTGCCACAATCAAAGTTCTAGGAGGGACAGTCTCTGTCTGATAGACATTATGATGGCTTTCGTAGTCACCGAAAATGAGAACTTAAGAGAATTATCATTTAGATGTGAAAGCGTTAGTTTTAAAAAAAATTGATACTTTCTATATATATTCGTGTCTAGTTTATAGATATACTGATCTCCGTCTCACATTGTCTTAGATAAATTTAAGGATGATTGAATGGATCTTCATGAACGTCTGCTGCTTCTGTCGGATTGCATATTTAGTCGTCTGCATCTCTTCATAATCATTTTCCACTTTCTGAATTGTCTCGAATTTGGTCATAAGTCGTGTCAGTGTAGTTTCGCCGCTATTTTTTAGATTTTGGTCACGGCACAAAAATGTCTTACAGACTTTAAAATAAGACAGAATAATGTTGTCCGTAAAATGTTTACTATTTTACTTCATTGGCCAGAAGACTATTAACAAATGAAGTCTAGGAAGTCATAACATGAAACAGTACAGCGTGCTTCGCCAACATGATACCAAGGATAGCGCCCCTTAACAATTAACAACTTAACATGACACTCATGATATACTCAAAACACATAAGTTCTTTCATAATCATTTTTGTCATACAACAAGCGTGTTGTGATCAAATTTGTTCCAGCATGCATGGTTTGCGACGATTTTGAATTAAAGATACATTCTTTGTTATCGATGCATTTCCCTTTAATGGAGACTAGCCTATTTCGTGTGTGTAGATAATAATTTGATCTTGCCAACAAGCATAAGAAACGTAGATTTTTAAGTCGATTTCATATTGAAATTGTTCTTTGGACACATTTCGTGTTCAGGCACTGAGGTTATAAAACGTTTTTCATGCTCAACTCAGCTAAGCATGGAATTTTCTCCGCTAATAAATTTGAAAACAGTTGGCATTTTTCATATTTATTAAAAGAGAAAGTTTCATGCTCAGCTTTGTTAAGCAAGAAAAAAATTGCAATTGTTAGTAATCTGAGATTTATTAGCAGGACAAATTTCATACTCCGCTAAGTTGAGCATGAAAAAAGTTTTATAACCTCGAGCCCAGTTTTGTTTAACCCATTTAAGCCTGGCATCCCATAAAAGGGAAATTGGCAAACTGTGCACACCCTGATCAGACACCACAGAACGCGGCGTCTGATTAGGGTCTACACTGTTTGCATTAAGTTCAGGAATTTCTACAAAACATGAAAATAATAATAACCAACCAGACACCCCTTATATAGGAAATGAACCTGTCCAAAGAATTTAGGTAGAATATTCCACTAGGCATAAATTGGTTAATTGGAATGAATACACTTTCGGGAGAGGTAATTGTCTAAATTGTCTCTTAATTCTCAAAAGAGGTCTTCGTTAAAAGAAAAGAATTTGCTCCTAAGGCGGAAATTTCGTCCCTTTTAGAATGGACTCGTTTTCAGAAAGGACGAAACAGAAAAATCACTCATATTGTCTCCCTTGTGAAATATGGCGGAAAATCTGCCAAGTATATCCATTCCCGTAAGTGTATTGTTGTTTTCTTTGTTTGCTTTTTTTCGTGTAGGCACAGTTCTTTCTTTTTCCTTCTCCCTCCTCGGGATAACGCCTTTTCAGCAAGAGGGTGGAGTCCAGGAACGCAAAAAGGAAATAGAAAAATGTCCCATTTGCTAAAATATTTCACAATATATCTAGTCACTTAACATATTGTCTGACAGCGGTATGTTTGCGTGACAACACTGTGTTTGTCTGACAGCACTATGTTTGTCTGACAGCGCTATGTTTGTCTTACAGCGCTATGTTTGTCTGACAGCGCTATGTTTGCCTGACAGCGCTATGTTTGCCTGACAGCGCTATGTTTGTCTGACAGCGCTATGTTTGTCTTACAGCACTATGTTTGCCTGACAGCGCTATGTTTGTCTTACAGCACTATGTTTGTCTGACAGCGCTATGTTTGCCTGACAGCGCTATGTTTGAGCGGCAAGATCAGAAACCGTGCCTTCAGACATGTGCGCCCAACGAAAACTCAAATCAGCCTGCGCATCCACGCAGTCGGGTCAGTCTTAATTGTCCGCATGAAGAAACGTTACATCCTTGGCTATCTAAATTGCAACTAGAAAAATTCTGATCAGACTGCGGGAATGCGCAGGCTGATCTGAATTTTTGCTAGGCGCACATGTCCTGAGGCACGTTGTCTGACGTTTCGGCTCATTTGTTTTGACGTTGAACATGTTGTATAATTTGATGTTGATTTCTTCTGTGATAATTGGTAATATTGTTGAATATATATCCTTTTGATTCAGTAAACTGCTTTGATATTTCAGTTGTTTAAAATGTATCTTGTTAATCATAAAACGAAACGACGAGGAGCACCATAGCTGAGTAAAGTTCTATAAAATTAAGAAAAAAAAGTACAAAAAAAAAAAAATACAACAAAAAACCCCAAAAAACAATTATCACAAATAATACCAGTGAAGACATTCAAACATAATACATATTTTTCACCCTCAATACATAGACACTGGGTACCTCGTGAGCACAACTCATACAATTTTATACCAATATTTTTAAAATTTTGCACATATTTTCTCCATAGTCTGAAGTTGTGCATGTGCTTTTGATAGAATCCTTGTATCAAGTTTTGTCAATTTTTACTTCTTTGTGGCCATTGTCATTTTCTGACCTCAGATGTAAAGACAGTGGGTACCTTGTGATTGCAAGTCCTCGTACAAGTTTAGTCCGGTGTTTTTGAAACTTTGCACATGTTTTCTCCGGGGTGTGAAGAAGTGCATGTGGTTTGGATATTATTTTTAAGTTTAGTTTTGTCATTTTTTCCAATTTAACTTTGTCATGTTTTTATCTCAGACTTTATGAAAGTATCTAGACTTTGGTACCTTTTGAGCGCAAATTCTCATGCATCATGTGTGAATATGCATGTGCTTTCGATAAAATTCCTATATTAATTTCTTTTTCTGAAACAAACATTACTTTTTCGGGGAGGGTGAATGGGGGGTGGGTGGGGTGGGGGGGGGGGGGCGGGAGTTGGTCGGTGGGGTGCGACTTCACCGAAGTTTGATTTATATTTACAAATGGGGATGTAAGTCATAAATCAAGACCAAGATGGCAAAGAGTTTGGATCAAAATGAGATGGCTCGTGACGAGCCGTCTCATCGGTATCTTCCATGTTTGCTAAGTCATTTTTCTTGTCTGTAGAGTTGAAAGGGTTAATGCTAACGTTGAAAGGAATGAGTGCACATTCAAGGGAAATAATTCCATCAACATTCTTTGGCCTTTTTAGCTCAACTGAGCTATGCTCAGGATGAGCTATAGTGATCACTTTTCGTCCGTCGTTCGTCCGTCCGTCCGTGCATCCGTGCGTCCGTCCGTTAACATTTTCAAACGACTTCTCCTCTGAAGCCCCTGAGCCAATTTTGCTCAAATATCATATGGAGCCTCCTTAGGTTGGGGGAACGAAATATTGCTAAAGTGGAAAATGGTCGCGGTCCATTGACCAGGATGGCCGCCATGCCCATATATGTTAAAAACCTTTAAAAATTTTCTTCTCCAGAACCGAGGATGCCTTGGGACTGAATCTTTGCATAAATCATCGGGGACGGGGGTTCTACCAAAATTGCTAAAATAAGGGTCGTTCATTGACACTAACTTTTTTACGGCAAGGTCAAGTTTGCTTCCCTATGCATTTATATGGGAAAAAAAACATTTAAAAATCTTCTTCTCCAAAACCGCCTTGTGGCTGAATCTATGCATATATCATTGGGAACGGAAGGTCTACCAAAGTTGCTAAAATAATGGTCATACATTGACATTTGACCTTTTAACGGCAAGGTCAAGTTTGCTTCCTTATGCATTTATATAGGAAAACTGTTCAGAATGAATTTCAAACGACTTCTCCTCTGGAGCCTCTGGGCTAGTGTTGCTCAAATTTCATTTCGAGCCTCCATGGGGCAGGGAAATGAAAGATTGCTAAAATGGTTGCCGTCCATTGACTAAGATGGTCGCCATGCCCATATATGGTAAAAAACCTTTAAAAATCTTCTTCTCCAGAACCGAGGATGCCTTATGGCTGAATCTTTGTATAAATTATCAGGGACGGGAGGTCTACTGAATTAGCTAAAATAATGGTGGTACATTGCGTTTGGCAAGGTCAAATTTGCTTCCCTATGGATTTGTATGGGAAAAATGTTGAGAATTTCACATGACCTCCTCTGGAGCCGCTTGGCCAATGTTACTCAAATTTCATTTGGAGCCTGTCTAGGGCAGGGAAATAAAAGATTGCCAAAATAGTTGCGGTCCATTGACCAAGGTGGCTGCCATGCCCATATATGGTAAAAGCCTTTAAAAATCTTCTTCTCCAGAACCGAGGATGCCTTGTGGCTGAATCTTTGCATAAATCATTGGGTACGGGATGTCTACCAAAATTGCTAAAATAATGGTCATACATTGACATTTGACCTTTTTACGGCAAGGTCAAGTTTGCTTCTGTATGCATTTGTATAGGCCCCATACATTTGTATGGAAAATGTTGATAATTTCAAATGACTTCTCCTCTGAAGCCTCTGGGCCAGTGTTGCTCAAATTCCATACGGAGCCTCCTTGGGCAGGAGAATGAAAGATTGCTAAAATGGGCATGGTCCATTGATCAAAATGGCTGCCATGCCCATATATGGTGAAAACCGTTAAAATCTTCTTCTCCAGAACCAAATAAGCCCTGGGCCCTAATCTTTGCACAACTTATCGGGGACAGGAGATCTACCAAAACTGCTTAAATGATGTTCTATGTTGACATTTGACCTTTTTACCTCCAAGGTCAAATTTGCTTTCCCATGCATTTGTATGGGCCATATACATTTATATTTGAAATATCGAAGTGACTTGTAGATCAACAGTAGCTAAAATTGTTCTGATTGGAAATCTAAGATGGCCGTCATCTAGTTATGTTTATTATATTTCCCTGCCACTGTGCTGTTCACATGTATAAAATCATGATTCTTCAGAAACCACTTAGCCAATTTCCACCGAATTTCACATTGATCCTACTGTTGAAATGTGATTTATAGTTAATTCAAGTGATCATGCTCCATTGACTGTCAGGCCCATATATTCTGCTTCAAAACTAAGAACGCTAAAATGATGATCTTTTCATTAGTTGCGATGATAGGAATGGAAAATGTTGCATAACATCTGCATATATGCAGTGGCTATGTCACTCAGGTGAGCGAGCAGTGGCCTGTGAGCCTCTTGTTTGTGAAAAAGAGTCTGTTTTAAAAGGTAAGAATTTGATCTTAAGGGGAGAGCAGGCCCCTTTTCAGAAGGGGCATGAAGTACAAGTAAGGCAGACCAGAAGGTGCAAAAATTGTCTCATATGAAAACAATATCCGAAAATCTATCGCAAGTATCAAGTCCCCTTACTAACAAGGTGATGTCACATTTAAGTACCTAAATTGCTTGGTTTCTCTGCAGATTCCTACTCAGATTTCACTTCTGGGCCAACCGTAATATATGCTAGTTTCTTTACAAGCGTGTTGCTGGCACTGAAATTGATAATGATTTTCTGCAACCTTGTCAATGATATGTATTCTTCTCGCACAAACAGAAGCGGGATCATAGTAAATTTGTGAAAAATAGCGGCCAAATGAGGAAAGAGAGAGAGAGAGAGAGAGAGAGAGAGAGAGAGAGAGAGAGAGAGAGAGATCCGCGTAATATCCGACAGGTATATGACACCATATTTAGCCGTACTTTAACAGTTTGTTTGACTGATCCAATACCTAGTGATTAAATAATAGTGAACCCTCGTTACAACGACAGCCGTTTGTTCCCAAAGACATTACCATTAAAATGAGTTTGCTGTTGTACAGAATACTTAATGAGCAGATTGATGTGTAATAAAGTTCTTGTTTTGTACTTATTTCCTCACAGAACATATTTTGGATATTTGTTAGAATCAGGGGTGAGTTGCATAAGGAAAGCGCTTTTTGGTAGCACTCTGTAGCGATATATTGTTGCTATGCAACGGTCCGTTTGATGGGAGCGCTTTCTAAAATGTCTGCCAAAATGACACGATTTTCAAACTGGGAATTTCCCGTTAAAAGCTAGCGGTGCTTGCTTTAGCGATTGGTTTTGTGTTCTATGGTCATTTATGCATAATGCACTTCGTCCAAGAACAAAAAAAAAAAAAACAAAAAAAAAAAAAAAAAAAAAAAAAAAAACATTTAATTTCTTAAAACGGGCACTGACTACGTCATTTTGTTTTGTCTCGTTGCTGTGGAACGTTCTGTTTCAGACAGCGAGTCAGCTCCAAACACAGTTACGAAGCGCCTCAAAGCGCTTTTTGGTAACGTACCGTTGCATAGCGAAGCGCCACGAAGCGCTCTGTAACGCTCGCCGTATGCAACTCATCCCGGCTAACTGAGGCGATTCTAACACTTATCCAAAACATGTTTCTTTAAAGTATTAAATTCAGTATTCTTGCATAATTTGTGACTAGTTGTTACCTCTAATGCGAAGGTTTCGTGACAGTTAAATTGTCATTATAACGTATTCGGTCGTTGTATCGAGTGTCGGTATAAAGAGGGTTGTCTGTGATCATTGTTCTGTGATATTCATACTTAAATAAAACCAAGACAATATTAACATGCCAAGATTATGAAGTACTGGTCCAGTGCTTCATAATCTTGGCATGTTTATATTGTCCCATAAAACTCCCCTTTTCACATTTGGGTCCAGCTAAACATTACGAAAACATGCCTATTCACATATACTGATAACTTTTACCACCAAATAATGAAAATTTTCAGATAAAAAATTCTGATATTTAGCATATTTTTGCTCTAAACATAGATTGTGGGTACTCGTTAGAACCGCCTCGATGAGGCGGTTCTAACGAGTACCCACAATCTATGTTTTGAAAAATAGTGCATACCCCTGTAAACCCCAGTTTAACTGTATATAAGTGGGGTTTAAGGGGGTCAAAATTATATAGGCATATTTTCATGATGAAATTCTAAACAGCCTGTGTATTCGCGCAGTCTAATCAGAGCTATCACTAGTGCATTTTGGACAGCCAAATATGCAAGGTTTTTTCATCCGGACAACGAAGACTGATCAGGCTGCGCGGAAACTACAGTTTGCGTTTTCACACAGCACCAATTTAATGGGGGAAAAACGCTGCAAAACAGCCATATTGATTGTATGTATTCTTGTACACCAGAAAAGGAAATCTTGGATTTAACCTGAGATAGAAATTCTTATCCTACCAAGGTTATTCTACCCAGGGTAAGATAAAAATAGAGAATTCTTAGGTGTTTGATATCACTTCATCACGAAAACATACCTATATAATTTTGACCCTTTTAAACCCCACTTTTATATAGTAAAACTGGGGTTTACAGGGGTATACATTATTTTTCTTATCTCTGCTCAAAACATAGATTGTGGGTACTCGTTAGAACCGCCTCGGCGAGGCGGTTCTAACGAGTACCCACAACCTATGTTTTGTGCAGAAATATGAAAAATATCTGAGTTTTTTATCTGAAAATTTTCAGTTTTTGGAGAGAAAATTTTCTATATATTTGAATAGGCGTGTTTTCATAATGTGTTGTAATGAACGATACAAACGCCATCGTTAAGGTTTACGTTACTAAATGTTAAGACGTCATTAAACGCCACAGTAATGACATTACAATATGGCGGACGACAGCAATCGAAGCGACTGCATTATTGAAAGATCTACATTCAGAAATGAAAGGTGTGCAAGGAAAAGAATGTTTAATGGATGATGGGGTAGATAGAAAAATCCATCCAAATGCGATCCTCTGGACGAATTTTTCTACCTACCCATTACACCAATGATAGATCCGTATATTCAAATCTTTGAGATTGGTATGCATGAGCAAACGGAATAGATTCTGGTTACTGCAGGTGAGAGTTGTTTGACGTCTTTGGCTTGGGCCGCCGTGGATCGACTTTTGGTTTTCATTTACTCTGGCACACAGTTGAATTAACCAGAAGTACTCGTCTTTGTTTATAATAAGGATGAATTTGATTTTTCTGTTTTCGCTTTGATGCATTGAGTGTGTTTGGAACCTTTATGCGAATCGATTTTTATGTGTTTCTGTATTAAGAGTAGCATCGAGACCCAGGGTGAAGTTAGCTAGCTGTAAAACTGCTTTAACCACACGCCCCTCCCCTCCCTCCACGATGGTATATTATCCAGACAGTCCCTCTTGGTGTCTGGGAAGGGCTTCGGCTTGTGATTGTGACACTCCCTGGACTTTTCTCTTACCTTTTTTTTTGCACTGCTGAGCACACATTTAGCAGTTATTTGACCAGAAGCAAAGTGGAGTTGTTTAAGTTTTAGGACAAATGTAATGAGGTCAGACTTAGGCTTCTAACTAGCAGGGTAAATATATTATACATCACATTTTTTTTCATTATCGTTTAGACTGCGCCATGCGAAAACACGTTTCCGGGCATATGCGTATAGCAAAGGCCAAGATCAGCCTGCGTATCCGCGCAGTCTGATCAGGGCCTTCGCTGTCCGCAAACAGATATATTGGATACAATAGAATGTTTCAATGGATCGCAAATGTCCGGATGAAATTTTATTTTGCGCATGTGCAGGATAATGTGAATCCTTGCGCATGCTGGATTGCGCTTTTTTTTTTTTTTTTTTTTGCATGACGCGGCCCATTTCAGTTTTTATCGACAATGTTCTACTGATCCACACCTTCCATTATATGTACGTCTGTTTGTTTGTTTGTGTTGAGGTTTTACGGCCCAGTCAACCCATTGGGGTCATGTCGAGCGCGGTCAGTTTACCTAACCACACGTTTACTGGGCAGGCTTAGTCCTCTAAGCGGTTAACCAGTATTGTGCACATTCTTTCGCCAGAAACTGACAACTGCCCTTCTTGAATCAGTGGAAGGGAGAGAATGACCATAGAAAATATTTCATGATCAATCTCCACGATAGAATGTTGCCGACCTCGGCGGGGGTTGAACCCGCGACCTCCTGGTCTCCAGTCGGACGGCGTATCCAACTGAGCCACCAAGGCCGGCCAGTATTTCTGAAAGTCAGCGTTGTTTGCAATTCTATTAATTATCATAATTATCACAGGATTGTTTGTTTAAATGTTAAAGACACGATAAATTTCTCGTTGCTGTGGAACGTTCTGTTTGGAAACAAAGAACACCAAACGAACGAAACTAGAAGACTCGGTTTTATTTAGCCTCTTCATACGTATACTCTGCGAGGTTTCACACGTCACCAACCCCAACCCAACACAGCACTGGCTTAAGCGAAATTCGATTTTTAAAGTAACTATAATGGACTCAATGAACCCAATGGAAATAGAACATAATCTGCACTATAATGAGAGTATGGTACTTATCATACCACTTTGCACTGTGGTGTTTATCATACCACTTTGCACTGTGGTACTTATCATAGCAGTTTGCACTGTGGTACTTATCATAGCAGTTTGCACTGTGGTACTTATCGTACCATTTTGCACTGTGTACTTATCGTACCAGTTTGCAATGTGGTACTTATCGCACCAGTTTGCACTGTGGTACTTATCATAGCAGTTTGCACTGTGGTACTTATCGTACCATTTTGCACTGTGGTACTTATCGTACCAGTTTGCACTGTGCTACTTATCGTACCATTTTGCACTGTGTACTTATCGTACCAGTTTGCACTGTGGTACTTATCGTACCAGTTTGCACTGTGGTACTTATCGTACCAGTTTGCACTGTGGTACTTATCGTACCAGTTTGCATTGTGGTACTTATCGTACCATTTTGCACTGTGTACTTATCGTACCAGTTTGCACTGTGGTACTTATCGTACCATTTTGCACTGTGTACTTATCGTACCAGTTTGCACTGTGGTACTTATCGTAGCAGTTTGCACTGTGGTACTTATCGTACCAGTTTGCACTGTGGTACTTATCGTACCAGTTTTCACTATGGTACTTATCATAGCAGTTTGCACTGTGGTACTTATCGTAGCAGTTTGCACTGTGGTACTTATCGTACCATTTTGCACTGTGTACTTATCGTACCAGTTTTCACTGTGGTACTTATCATAGCAGTTTGCACTGTGGTACTTATCGTACCAGTTTGCACTGTGGTACTTATCGTACCATTTTGCACTGTGTACTTATCATACCAGTTTGCACTGTGGTACTTATCATACCAGTTTTCACTGTGGTACTTATCGTACCATTTTGCACTGTGTACTTATCGTACCAGTTTGCACTGTGGTACTTATCATAGCAGTTTGCACTGTGGTACTTATCGTACCATTTTGCACTGTGGTACTTATCATAGCAGTTTGCACTGTGGTACTTATCATACCACTTTGCACTGTGGTGTTTATCGTACCAGTTTACACTGTGGTAATTATCGTACCAGTTTGCACTGTGGTACTTATCGTACCAGTTTGCACTGTGGTACTTATCATAGCAGTTTGCACTGTGGTACTTATCGTACCAGTTTGCACTGTGGTACTTATCGTACCAGTTTGCACTGTGGTACTTATCGTACCAGTTTGCACTGTGGTACTTATCGTACCAGTTTGCACTTTGGTACTTATCGTACCAGTTTGCACTGTGGTACTTATCGTACCATTTTGTATAGTCATCAACCATGAAATTTAAAAACAACATGCACCACAGAAATTTCTGTTTTTGGATATTAAAATAAATCTCCCGTTTGTGTATTTAAATTTTTAAATTTGGAATTAACGTAAAGAAAAGTGTAACAAATAGTCATCTAACCTTTAAACAGAAACTATTTAAAAAGCTGACGTCATGTAACAAACATTACGTCAATCGTTTGGATAAATCCTCATAAATAGCTAAATATGACACCAGGGCCCAGTTGTTCAAAGCGTCGTTAGCTTAACGAGCTCGTTAAGGGTCATTTCGTTAACTGTTTTAGTGGATTCAATACACAATATGCACTGCAAAAGCTACTCACATTTTTTCAGCAAAAATATTTCAGCATATTTGCTTATTACTTGATGTAAATTTTAACGAATCGTTAACTAACGACATCGTTAGTTTTGAACAACTGGGCCCAGACATCTATTTAAGTACTAGCCAGCACTTAATGTTTTTACAACGTCGAATTGACGTCGATGCAATGTCATGACATACAACGTCGCATTTACGTCCATGCAAAGTCATGACGTTATACAACGTCGCATTAACAGTGATACGTTATGGCGTTGCATTGACATTTACAAGACCATACAAAAGTGGGCTTAAAAATGTGAAGATCCTTTCACCTGAGCCTGTTGGAGATCTTCAAGGTATGTCTAATACAAATCCACGGATACATAAAGCAAGCAATTGTTATGAAAGAGATAATTACGCCGGTCAACACAAAAACAAAGACATGGAATGCAATTTATGATTATGTTATGCAATTCCTGAATATAGAAATAGAAGCAACCCTAAATATACGTACGAGAGATTATTGTGGGACGCACCGCGATATAAAGAAAATAGAAGTACATGTAGCATGCAATATAATATAGAAGATGCCGGTCATCCTTCAAACGATATTGCACAGCCCGTCAATGTTGGGCGATAAGGCCAATTTTGGTTAGTGCTCTTTAATTAAGCCGACTTTTAATCGGTTTTGAAGAAACATCTCGTTATTGGTCAATTCTATCGTCTCTAGAAAATCTGTTTTTTATTGGTCCCGACCAATTATCACGTGACAACATATTTGCATACTTTAGGACGTTTCGGACATGCCCCTCGCTGGTGTTTTACATCTGTTTCATCTTCGTTCCTCTGTGCAGAATGACATAGCTGTGCATACCAAGAAACTTCAAAGCGCCCGACAGCCTGTATGAATGATCACACTGCATGCAATACGGGGGTTGTGACCGATTTGTCCAGATCGAAAATAGACTGTGCGGGCCGTGCGTAGCTGCGAAAGCTGGTTTCCTACAATACTGTATGTGGGCCTTTAACATGGTCCATAACTACAAAAGAAATTTGGCGCTGGAAACAATATGTCAGGTTAAACTGCTTAAAATATTTTATTTCACAATATATCTGTACATGCGCAAATTATATGCATTGCATATATGATCTGAACTGAATTTCAAGGCTTCGTTTGTTCACCTACATAACAATACAGTGTTTGCCGGCCTCGGTGGCTAAGTTGGATGCGCGTCCGACTGGAAACCAGGAGGTCGCAGGTTCGACCCCCGCCGAGGCTGGCAACATTCTTTCGTGGAGATTGATCATGAAATATTTTATACGGTCATTCTCTCCTTTCCGCTGATTCAAGAAGGGCAGTTGTCAGTTTAGTCGATCTCGGTGGCTCAGTTGGATGCGCCGTCCGACTGGAGACCAGGAGGTCGCGGGTTCAACCCCGCCGAGATCGGCAACATTCTTTCGTGGAGATTGATCATGAAATATTTTCTACGGTTATTCTCTCCCTTCCGCTGATTCAAGAAGGGCAGTTGTCAGTTTCTGGCGAAAGAATGTCCACAATACTGGTTAACCGCTTAGAGGACTAAGCCTGCCCAGTAAACGTGTGGTTAGGTAAACTGACCGCGCTCGACATGACCCCAATGGCTTGACTGGGCCGTAAAACCTCAACACAAACAAAAGTTGTCAGTTTCTGGCGAAATAATGTGCACAATACTCGTTAACTGTGTGCACAATACTGGTTAACTGCTTAGAGGACTAAGCCGCCCAGTAAACATGTGGTTAGGTAAACTGACCGCGCTCTACATGACCCCATTAGGTTGAATGGGCTGTAAAACCACAACATAAATAAATAACAATACTAAAGTGGTACATACATGTAGTTGGCAAATGATATAAACATGTAACAAAATGGAGAAACTCTGCTCCAAAAAGGGGCAATATACATATTACTGATTACAGTAATTACAGTAAAACCTCGATGATTCGAACACCGATGGCTCGTTTAATTTAGATGATTCGAACTCGTTTCTGAGTCCCTACGAAATTCTTCCAGTTGTACAAGAAAGCAAAATGTTAAAGGAATTTTTATGCCCCCATCTGCCGAAGGCAGGGGTGGGGCATATAGCGTTTCGCCGTGATGTTACGTCCGTACTTGCGTATGTGCGTATGCCATGTTCGTAACCAGGTTCAAGTTTACCTGCAAGTTTAGGTGCAATTTTACGTCCGCGTTTCTCTTGCTTAACTTTCATACCTTTTGGGCTAGAAAGTTGAAACTTGGTATGATACTTACCTAGAGCAGGACCTTTCAATGCATGGTACCGTTGCCTCAGGGTCATACCTGTGGGCAGGGCTAGGGGTCAAAATATATAACAGGTTACCAAGAAAACATACAAAAATGTGACTAAAAATATCAGTATGGTATCATTGGTGAGGCTGAAGAGTTAAAATTTAGCACAATAATTACACATATGAAAGCTGTTTAGTTGTTGATGAAAGGGCAAGTTTTAGGCCACTGATTCTGGATAGGGTGGAGCTACTGGGTGGGGCCAAAGAAAATGTAAAAGTATTTAATATGTAATATCTCAGAAACTGTTCAGATCCAAACACCTCAACCTATGTATTGTTGTTCCTTATGATGAGATGCATTCAATGTCACATACCTTGCGACCCCTGGGATCATTGCCCCACCCTGCCCCTTTCATTTCATGAAAAATCAAATAACTCAGAAACTATTCAGATCCCCACCCCTAAACCATGTATATTATTTTTCATTATGATAATAAGTATTCAATGACACATACCTTGTGTCCCTCAGGGGTCACATTGTTTCAACTGAATTTTTATCCCCCGACCGATAGGTTCGGGGGATATAGCGATCGCCCTGGCGTCCGTTTGTCCGTCTGTCCGTCCGTCTGTAGATGAAACCTTGTGCGGCCCATAACTCCTATACCCTTTGAGCTTTTTTCATGAAACTTTGTCAAGTTGTAGAGAGCATTGGGTAGGAGCGTCGCGCGCAAGAATGACAACTCTAATCGACTTGGTTCAGGAGTTATCTTCCATAGTCTCCCAAAATTGTAAAATTTTGTGCGGACCATAATTCTGAAACCCTTTAAGATATTTTCATGATACTTCATTAATATGTAGAGGACATTGAGTAGGCGTGTAGCGTATAAGAAAGACAGCTCTAGCTGACTCCGTTTTAGAGTTACCTTCCATAGTTGTTAAATATTTTGCGGCCCATAACTCTAAAACCCTTTAAGGTATTTTCATGATACTTCAGCATTAGGTAGAGGACATTTAGTAGGCGTGCCGCGTACAAGAAAGACAACTCTAACTGGTTGTGTTCTTGAGTTATCTCCCATAGTTATAAAATCTTGAGTAGGCTATAACTCAATAACCCTTTGAGATATTTTCATGATACTTGATCAAGTTGTAGAGGACATTGAGTAGGTGTGTCACAAGAACAACAACTCCAGCTGACTCCGTTTTGGGAGTTATCTCCCATAGTTGTTAAATCTTGTGCGGCCCATATCTCTAAAAATTGTAACTATGGGTTACTAGTTACTCCATTTAGTTTCAGTTATCTCCCCTGGTGGTAAAGTCTTGTGCAGGCCATAACTCTTTAACCAGTGCAGACATTCTAATAATGGTTAGTAGAGGTGTTAAGAACATAAACTAGGTACGTCACAATATGTAAGGAAAACTCTGACCTACGGAGTGTTGGAGTTATCTCCCTTACTTATACTGCGGATGCAAATTTATCAGCAATGCATGCAGCAAGCTTTATTTTTCCCATTATTTTTGGATTCTTTGTTGAAAATCACTTACTAGCGAACACAAAATTGAGTTTCTCAGACTAACGGTTGAAGAGTTACAGGCCTTGCAGGCAAAGGGCCTTATATTTCTCATTATTTTTGGATTCTTTGTTGAAAATCACTTACTAGCGAACACAAAATCCAGTTTCTACGATTAACAGTTTGAGAGTTATAATCTTTGCAGGCAACAGGCCTTATTTTCTCATTATTTTCAGATTCTTTGTTGAAAATCACTTACTAGCAAACAAAAAATCCAGTTTCCATGACTTACGGTTTGAGAGTTATAATCATTGCAGGCAACGGGCCTTATTTTTCTCATTATTTTCAGTTTCTTTCAGTTTCTTTATTGAAAAACACAAAATTAAGTTTCCACAACTTATGGTTTTAGAGTTCTATGTCTGATTCACAGTTGTGGAGTTATCACCCGCTGCAAGGTTAAACAAGTGTATCCCTTGATAAAATTACATCTCTGATGCCCTAGATTGAAAAAAGACGGCCATTTGCGGTGCGGTCGGGGGATTTGCCATCTCTTCTGATGGCTACTTTTTGCAAAATGCCTTCGTGTGGATGAGGATGGCCCTGGTTGGGGGCATCCGTGTCATCTTGACACATTTCTAGTTTTTAGTTTTACATAAAATTGTATGTTGTGTGTACCCATAAGAATCGCCTCATCGAAGCGATTCTAATGAGTATATTCAACATTGTGTAGAAGATAAAAAAGTATTCCCTAAGTTTTCATGATTTGCTTCCTGACTTGGCGCCATGATTAACCCTCAGTGGCTCGAACTACCCATGTCGAATAAATTTTTATGGTTCCAAAGATGTTCGAGCTATTGAAATTCTATTGTATTCTAAAGAAAACTATACGCCCGAACTCCAGGAGGTGGTGGGGTGGGGCGCAATTTCCGAGTAAACCACTTGTCATAAGAGATACAAAACAATCAAGCAGAGTCTCGTCTACTTTTTTGAAAACGTAGACTTGCCCCAAAGGCTTTGAACGAGTGACTTTGTAAACGATTATTACAGATATTAAAGAAGCTTTGTAGAAGTAAAATCAAACTTTAATGACTCGAACATCGTTGGGATCATAGAAACTTGTTCGATACATGGGTAGCTCGAGCCACTGAGGGTTAATCACGGTGCCAGGCGATAATCAAGGGAAGTCTTTTCAATCTTCTATACAATAATAGTATGTTGAGGCGATTCTATTGAGTACACACAGCATGCAATGTTATGATTAATAAGACAAAAGTCCTGAAATATTTGTTTTATGGAGTTATCAAATGAATTTCGTAGGGAATCAAAAAACGAGTTCGAAATAGTCATGGTAAACGAGCCATCCATATTTGAGCTATTGAAGTTCGAATGTACTTTGATATTGGTTTGCACTGCATATTCAGATAGGTTTGTCCGAATATTTCGGTAATACAGTAATGCTCTATTCACGCAGAACAACTTCATCGTTTGTCGTACAAATGGGGCAGGCATGGTTGAGGGTCACCCAACATTCCTCACAATACACGGCATCACATGCAATACCCTCTTGGCTCCCCGTGCATTTCCTCAGTTTTATGGCCTTGAAACTGCTTTCTGTATGCTCACAGCTCGTGCACATTAAACGTTCCTTTGACAGGAAGAATCGACCAAAAATTGGAATTTTAAAGGCCAGCCAGGTGGAGAGACGGAGCTTGTCTTTGACAGCGGTTTCCTTATGGGAGGATTTAATCAGCTGGCGAATAATCTTCAAGAGGCCGGCGCGCTTATGACGTATTTTTTTATGGAGGTATTCCAAACGAGCAACTTCCTGTTCTGGGTAGTAGTAAGCGGCAATTTTTCTGCGCAGGCGCATTCCGTATCCTCGGAGAAGAACAAAGCATAGAGCAATAAGATACAAGATTATCAAAACTGGAATGATTGAAATTGAAGGGGCTTTCGGATCAGGCAGACATTTTCCCAGTTCAAGATTAGCTGTAAAATTACTTCGTAGATTTATCCCTTGAATTAAGGTTCCATAAAACAGAGCCACAGGACCATTACCGTCCACAGAAATTGTGAAACGGCCTCCTCCCTGTACATGAAGATCGACATCGCCATACTTTCGCACTAGGTTCAATATATAATAGAAGGCAAAGTCAAACATGAGAAGCAAGAAACAAAGGATGAAATGCAGTATTATCTGGGCCAGGCCTATCTTGCAGTATGCCAGTTCGCTGGCATTTAGTCTGAATGAAGAAGGATCTACGTAAATATTTTGTTCTTTCTTCTTGAGAGGTAGAACACTCGAGTCACTTTTCTCATCCAGCTTTTTAAATTGACTTGTAATATAAATGTTATCGTAATCATCTTTAGCAAGATAGTTTCGCAGATACCAGAACGACTGAAAGAACAGAAGTGCTATTGAAAGCGACAAACCCTTCTTAACAATTGCTATAAATATCTCGAACGCATGCGCTTTACGTGAAATATCATCGTTTACTTCTTCCTGTATTAAGTCCAGTGACTTTGTAGTATTGGATTCTCCACTTAACTCCGCATTTAGTTTCACGTCAACCGTGAAGAATTTCATAGCGTCATTAACTGCGTCTTTCACAGTATCTGCGGCTTTGTTGAGTTCTGTATGTAGAACGTTCAGTTGGTCACAATTAGCAGCGAGAGGCGAAAACTTGTTACAAGCTGAGCACAAGTCTCTGAAATTGTACAACGAAACTGCGTTAACAAGCCTATATATATATATATGTAATGCGTTTCCCCAAGTTATATATAGTGAAGCCTCGTTTCAAAGGCAGCATTTGTTCCAAAAGACGTTGCCGTTAAAATGAATTTGCTGTTGTACAGAATACTTAAGCAGATTGATATTATTTCCTCACAGAACATTTGTTTTGGATATTTGTTAGAATCGCATCCCTGAGGCGATTCTAACAAATATCCAAAATATATGTTTCTTTAAAGTATTAAATACAATATTCTTGCATAATTTGTGACCAATCATTACGAAAACAAGCCTATTCAAATACATAGAAAATTTTACCTCCAAAACTGAAAATTTTCAGATAAAAAACCCTGATATTTTTTCAAATTTCTGCTCAAAACATAGATTGTGGGTACTCGTTAGAACCGCCTCGGCGAGGCGGTTCTAACGAGTACCCACAATCTTTATTTTTGAGCAGAAATAAGAAAAATAATGTATACCCCTGTAAACCCCAGTTTTACTGTATAAAAGTGGGGTTTAAGGGGGTCTAAATTATATAGGCATGTTTTAGTGATGTCCAAAAGACGTTGTCGTTAAAATGAATTTGCTGTTGTACAGAATACTTAATGAGCAGATTGATATTATTTCCTCACAGAACATTTGTTTTGGATATTTGTTAGAATCGCATCCCTGAGGCGATTCTAACAAATATCCAAAATATTTCTTTAAAGTATTTAATACAATATTCTTGCATAATTTGTGACCAATTATTACTTCGAGCGAAGGTTTCGTGACAGTCAAATTCTCATGAAAACAGAGGTATGCAGGGATATACATTATTAGGCAGGTATACAGGCTTTCTCCTTTTTTGATGACTCTCTCAAAACACAGTAAAACTTCAATGTCTCTTTTTTGAGTCCCTTATAAATTCTTCCGATAGCTCAAGAAAACAAATATTTATGGATAATTTAGGAAAATATTCTTATTTTATCGTAAAAATGTATGTTTTGCGCACTCATTAGAGTACACTCAACATAGCATTATTTAACAGACGATCGAAAAGACATCCCTAAGATAACCTAGTCCTCGATTATCTGTCATGGCAGACTATGCATAGCTTCTTGGTATATATTCAATCTCTGACAACTGCGTCAGGGAGTCGACTCTTTGGCTCAGTGGTAAGAGTATTGGATTTTTAACCGGGAGGACCGGGTTCGAATCCCACGATAGACGGGATTTTTTTCCAGGTATGCTTCATTCCTTTGTTGCGACTTTCATATCGTAAGACGGGGGCTCGTCCGGGATAGGACTTTACATCACCGAAAATGGCTTCACGTCATCATATATGATGACTTCTTTGAAAAGGGGAAGTGTTACGACCTAGCACACCTGCCTTCGATTATTTGTCATGGCAGATTACGCATAGCTTGTAGGTATATATTCAATCTCTGACAACTGCGCCAAGGAGTCGATTCTTTGGCTCAGTGGTCAGAGCATTGGATTTTTATCCTGGAGGACTTGAATCGATTCCAACCACAGGTGGGAATTTTTTTCAGCTATGCTTTATTCCTTTGTTACGACTTTCATGCCGTAAGAACTTGATCGTTATGCACATGGTAGTTACTGAATTTACATAAAGGAATATAGGAGCTGCTTGGCAGGGCAAAGTGTTACAATGTTAAAGTAATATCTCATGAATAAACGCTCGTTTACACGAAATAAAGTTTGAGGTGGATGCTTGTTACTTGGACTTTGCGAAGTTGTTACATGTGCTTTACTACTTGACCAACATATTTATGTGCCACTTGTCGGACCAGAATGTTAGAATTGTACTGTAAAATTTCGTGAGTATGCATTTATGAGGACTGACTTTGTGTCACTTTCAAAAATATGTAGGCTTTTTGTTAGCAGTCCCAAAGATTTGATTTGTTTAAGTCCCTTTGGCTAACCTCTCGATTCAAAGATTACAGACTGTTAACACTGACAAAAGATGTAATATTTGTATCAAGTTCAAGGTGAGTTAAAGCGCAAAATGAAGAACTGTAGAAATTTCTGCATTTTGCGTTGGCTCTAAAGCTAAATGTAGAAAAAAAATATACGTTTTGCGTTGACGATTTTTTTTTCTAAATTTTGTGTCAATATAGTCAGTTTTGATACAAAATGTAGAAAAGATTTTACTATCAGTGTTTGTAGATGCATTATGTCACTCCAAATCGCTGTACCGTAACGTCCGCCTCATGATTGTCAATCCGCATTCTTAACGCTACCAGTCATATAGAGGTAACACCGTTTGGGAACCTCTACGCGTAGAGGTTCCCAAACGGTGTTACCTCTATATGACTGGTAGCGTTACCTCTATATGACTGGTAGCGTTAAGAATTTGTTATATGTCTGCCTGGGTTCCCAAACAACATCGCACTATCAGACCGCACACCTCGGCGGGTAGATGTGGCGGCAACATCTTCCGACCAAGATGGCTGCCAAGACGCCGACGGGGCGAAACACCGACTAATCAGCCATGGGCTCGCTGGCGTCCAGCGAGTCGCTGGAAGGGGACTCCACCAACGACCAACAACGGGTCTTGTTAAATGCATGCCTGGATGACCCTAACACGTGGAATAACTTTATGCTCGCTACTGGTGAAGATGACAAAGAGGAGGGGTACCTTAACCTGATATGAAGGTTGATCTTTTTGAATTTCTTTTACGAGCATTCTCGATTGGTGACATGCTTGAGCAAGTGTTAGATTACATTATGCATTGGTAATTACCCAAGCTCTTATTTAGACTGACTATTGAAGCTCTTATTTAGACTGACTGTTTTGAATTTTGAAACTCACAGGCCAGACCTTAGCATCCGATTCGTCGGAGAAGTTTTTCTGTGCATAACTCTTTCAAGTCAGGATCCAGATTTTTCTGGATCTTATGTGCCTCTGGTGCCCGGCCACGTTAAAAATCTACTTATGACTGTCTGTCTGGGGTTCCCAAACTCAATACAGGAAACATATACATTAACTTCTCGACATTGTTATGAAACACGAATGAGGGCTCGACTACAATCTGAGAGACAGAGCCAGAGAAAACAAATGGTAGAACCATGATGAACCCAACAACGGACGAGTAAAGTCAGACAAGTCATCTATTTAAGACTGAGCTGTCAGTAAGCCTCAGTCCGATAATAGGAAGATTACTTACCCAATAATAGGGAGATTACATTTGGTTCGACACATATTGACGAGTTCTTTAACTGGAGATTTGCATTGCTGAAATAAAAGCGAAAACCTCATATTCAAATTCAGATACTGACGCATTTATGTTCCATAAATGGGATATTGTCAAACAGTGTAGACCCAGATCAGACGCCACAGAACGCGAATTTCTATAAAATTTAATAATGATAAAAACTCACCAGAAACCCTGCTATTGGAAATGGACTGGTCCAAAGAGTAATGGTAGAAGAGTCCACTCGGCATAAATGGGTTAAAAAGCACTGATACACTTTTAAGACAGATAACGCTTTCAAAATCGTTTGCCTCTTTTCTGTAACCTGATCGACTTTAAAATAAAAGAATTTGTTCCCATGAAGAGCACACTTTCCACTGTTTAGAGCAGACCCTTTTTAGAAGGGATTTGACGTGTGGAAAAGCAATCAGAATGTCACAAAAAATTACTCCCTTGTAAAATTGTCAGAAAATCTTTCAAGTGTGGCCGGCCACAAGTACATGTGTATACAAACCAGATCACATGACCAAATGAATTAACATACGGGCCTCCCCAAGTGAAAAGGTGCCTTCGAACATGCGCAAACGGCACAGAATTAGAATCGTCCCGCGCATGCACAGAGTCTTTTTTGCTTTCCTTTGATACATTCTTCAGTGTAAAGTGATTCTGTAAGCGGACAGCAACGGTCCTGGTCAGACTGTGCAGATGCGCAGGCCGATCTTTGCATTTGCGGCCCGCATATGCCCAAAGACATATTTTTGCTTAGAATCATTGCAAACAAATACATATGAACGGCGTCATGAGAAAAAAATTTTCGTAGAAAATGCGGACAGAAAAGTCCCGGTTCATAGACTTCGCTGTGAGCCCATAGAATATATTGGTTGCTGAAAACAGTCAAACCTCAATAGCTCAAACACCGATGGCTCGTTTACCATGGCTAATTCGAACTCGTTTTTGAGTCCACACGAAGTTCTTCCGATAGCTCAAGAAAACAAATATTTAGGGATTTTTTCTTAATTTATCATAAACTCATGTGTTGTGTGTACTCATTAGAATCGCCTCATCGATGGGATTCTA
This sequence comes from Anodontia alba, assembly GCA_964016985.1. Taxonomy (NCBI): domain Eukaryota; kingdom Metazoa; phylum Mollusca; class Bivalvia; order Lucinida; family Lucinidae; genus Anodontia; species Anodontia alba. Next base: position 88,822,788 of record OZ024831.1, read on the forward strand.
ATGAGTACACTCAACTTACTATTATTGTGTAGAAGATCGAAAAGATTTCCCTAAATTATCTTCCTGACATTGCGCTATAATTAACCCTCAGTGACTCGAACAACCGATATCTCAAACAAATTTTCATGGTCCCAAGGATGTTCGAGCCATTGAGGTTCGACTGTAATATAAAAATGGGCATCTCCAGATAAGGTGTTTTCTTTTGTTTGTTTAATTCCTTGTTTGTTTGTTTTTTCAACAAAAAGTATTGATAATCTTTTCTTGCTCTTTGCTGCTTTGTGGTTTGTTCTGCGGGGCGGTTTGTTGTGTGTCTTTCCGTGTGTCGTTTTGTTCATGTGTTTTTCGGTCCTTTTGGTGTTTGCGGTTGCCTCGCATGGAGGGGGGGGGGGGGTGCTGGTCTTGGTGCTTTTCGTGCGTTTGTTCGGTTTGTGCTTGTTTAGGTTTGTCGGTTTCCTCTTCCTCCTGGGGTCTGGGAAGGGCTGCGGTTTGTGATTGTGGCACTCCCTGGACTTTTCTCTTACCTTTTTTTCCTTGTAAAAAAGGGAAGACAATCTGCTAGGTGTATCAAGTCTCCTTATGGCGACTAGATACATATTAAGAACTATCTACCGGTTGCTCATACATATTGATTTTTGTTGACATTTTATGATGACGTGTAGAGATGGCAAAGTCTGCCACCATACATTACGGAAACATGCCTGTTCAAATATACTGAAAATTTTACCACCAAAATTGAAAATGTTTAGATGAAAAATTCTGATATTTTTCATATTCCTGCTCGAAACATAGATTGTGGGTACTCGTTAGAACCGCCTCGCCGAGGCGGTTCTAACGAGTACTCGTAATCTGTTTTTAGCAGAAATAAGAAATAATGTATACCCCTGTAAACCCCAGTTTTACTGTATAAAAGTGGAGTTTAAGTGGGTCAAAATTATATAGGTATGTTTTCGTAATGTTTTGGAAGCCGGTACATTGTCCTTAAAGATTTTTTCACCACTTCCTAAAGGGAGACAACTTTCGATACAGAATTGTTTCAGTGATATTTGTAACCTTTCTAAAAAGAGGGCTACAACTGGTTTAAACATATTTCATTTCATTAATAGTACATGTGATACACAAGAACGAAAGCACGAGTGCTTCTCCCAAGGGCTAACATTAATGAAAAGAACGTAAAATGTTACATTTAAGAGTAAGGAGTAACATACAACGTAGAATAACGAAAGAGCAAAAACATTACAAAATGTTTGCAGTAACACCAAACTAAAACAATATTGACGATATATTACCTGTATTATACTATTAAGACTTCCTTGAGCGGTACTTATGCCTTGATTGATTTCGTCAGATCCTTGGTTAAACGCGCCATTGATGTCATGTGACAATCTCTTCAACTCACTATTTTGGTCTTCCACATAAGCAATTAACTCTTCAATCGGCTGCGCAAGTTGGCGCTGAAGCGCCAATGTCTGGTTCCGCGCAAGTTCTGTCATGCATGAAAAGCTCTTTCCGGTCTCTTTTGCATTGTAGGTAATATTAGCTACGGGACTGGACAGAAGAACTCCGAATATAATCGACAAAAACACAGTCCTTCCTTTTCCAGTAAAAAAGTTAGGAAATATAAGAGCCATGATGCAGCGACATAGTGTAGAGAACGCAAGACCTAAACACATAATTAGAGTTGAAATCGCTACAATAATTCCCGCTTGAAGTTCTGTATAATCAAAGCTGTAGACAAGAACAATAAAGAGCAAAGTGCCAATAACTAAACCCGCTATTGCCCCAAATACAGATTTTAACATTTTATTTTCATCCTCGGCGCTCTGAAAGATATGCATTACAGCTGAATAACTTTTGCTTGCTTTAAACTTGTCAAACTTGTGATATTTTCCATCAAAATCTTTTCTTTTCTGTTGACTTGTATCCGTCTTCGAAGTAGGCTCTGTACTACCATCCTCTGGATCAGAGAGTTCGATCGACGTGTCTTGCCAGGAGTCGTTAGATTCTGGTACGCTAACTGAGTGTTCAAGGGTAACACTTGAAAATCTAACTCTCTGCAGAGTTGAGCTTTTGTTCTCATCAGATGGCTTCACAGTGAATATATCTGAATGTTCAACAGCTTGTGGTTCTCTTCCTTTTACATTGTACGCAGCTCCATTTGTTTCCTCTAAAGAACATAAAAGAGCTTGTATTTATTTATGTCACTAACAAAAAGTGCAAAATGAGTCTGAGTTCAACATACCAAAATCGTATTTAGAAAAATCATACATTACGAAAACACGCCTATTCAAATACACTGAAAATTTTACCACCAAAAAAATGGCAATTTTTCACATAAAAAAATCTGATATTTTTCATATTTCTGCTCAAAACATAGATTGTGGGTACTCGTTAGAACCGCCTCGTCGAGGCGGTTCTAACGAGTACCCACAATCTATGTTTTGAGCAGAAATAACAAAAATAATGTATACCCCTGTAAACCCCAGTTTTACTATATAAAAATGGGGTTTAAGGGGGTCAATATTATATAGGCATGTTTTCGTGATGTAAAATCGATATACACAAAGACAAAATCAGGAATGTTAAGACCGATGGACATGAACCAAAATAAAATATGGTGTTATCAGGAGTCCATGTAAAGTCAACATTACTTGATAAGCATGCTTCGCCCACCATGCCTATTAGCCTGAACAGAGATTTAGAAAAATACGGGATTGGTAATTACCGGGGTTAGGAAGTCTGTTCATGGCTTGGCCGTGGCAAAAAAAAAAAAATCAGACAAAAACATTATAGGAATTGACAGGGTCATGATGCTTCCCTTAGAATTTCTTAAGTGTTGACACCAGTTTAGTTCTTTGTTATCCCTGAGTCAACAGTGTATATATATAGTGAGCGGATAAGGTCCTGATACTCAGAGCAGGCTCTAACATAACGGATAAACTGTGAAACGTTAACACCGTATGCTGGTGCAGAAGGAATATTGCTGCTCAGGAACATGAAATCAACTATTGGAAAAATGAAGTTATCTCGTTTGTCGTTAAGCCTAGTAGCGACCTTTTCATTGTCGATATACAGATATTTGTCCAGATGTCTCAGATGTTTCTTTAATTTCAAGTTCACGTTAGTACATGAACTCGTGGTTCTCTGAAAACGCTGACTTATTCAGAGATAATACATCATCTATGTATCTTTAGGTGAAATTGAATTGTTGGGCAAGGCGTTTTCCCTGCTTTCATGAGACCCGGTGATCTTGGTTTATCAAAAAGGCACTTAAAACTTGGCAATTCATTCATATGACCCTACTCAGAGCTAAGAAGATCTTCTTTCTTTCTTTCTTTCTTTCTGCTTTTCATTCATGTCGAAAGAAACGACAATATTAACCCAGATAGCAGCAGACGACATTCTTTTTATGATCACTTTCTTTTGCGAGAAGATAATGTCTGGCATTTCATGTGGATCGTTTTCCTACCAGAGAATTCACATGAAATGTCAAGTTTTATTTCATCGGAATAATATTTCAGAATGTCGTCTCACGACTCGTCTGGTGTAGTTTTGAATGGCGTAAACAGACAACATAGCTGTGTTACCTCATTTGTTCCTGGCGTCCCCTAAAAGGGACATCAGCAAAGAGTAAAGAACCAAGTCAGACAACCCCCTAGTTCGAAACAGACATGTCCAAAGACTTGCGTTAGAAGGTTCCACTACGCATAAATGGGTTATGTGGAAAACTGAATGAATTAATTTTCGCATCATAGAGTGTCTATTATTATTGGCTTACCGCTGTTGTCTTTCGCGTCTGGATCATTGGACGCCTCCGTCGGCTCACTGTCTGCCTTTACAAGTTTCAGACGATACTTTATTTCTGGTTTCGTTCTTATTCTTTTAGCATCAAATTTATTAGCCTTATTTGACAGCGTCCTTGATCGCTCTTGCGGACTCAGGTCTGAAAAAAGATGGTGCATAACGTGAATGCATATGCAAATAAGAATATACTATTACGCTTGTTTTAAGATTGTGCCCTTTGCTTTGGAATAATCTTTTGTCGGAATTTATGTATACGGTGAAAAATAATGAACCCACATCATGGAAAAAGAGCCATTATAGCACATGCGAACAGCAAAGGTATAGGCAAGCCTGCGCATCTGCACTGTCTCGCCAGAATCTATGCTGTTTGCTCACGTAAGCGGTAAGGAAAGGGGAACCAAAGAACAAGACATGTGGCCATGCTAAGAGCCCGGGCATGCTCACTGATATGTTGATTCAACGGAAACTCCGAAGAGGTATTTTCTCACAACGAGGCTCAAATAGACAATAGATATACACATACTGATTATACCTTCTTAAGGTGCTCAGGAGGTTGTGGCCCAGTTAGCATTCTACATAAATCTATAGCGGGCCGTTATCGGGCCGATCACGGCCCGCTGTAGATTTATAAAGAATGCTAGCTGGGGGCATAGACCCCGCCGGGTCGGCAACATTCTTTTCTGGAGATTTATCTTTTTCTCCACTCCGCTAATTCAAGAAGGACAGTTGTCAGTCTCTGGCGAAAGAATGTACACAATACTGGTTAAGCAATTAGAGGACTCAGCTTGCTAAGTAAAAGTGATGTTAGGTAAACTGAGCCCGCTCGACACGACGTATCCACTGGGTTGTCTGGGCCGTAAAACCTCAACACAAACAAACAAAACTCTTTTTAAGGCTCCAAAATATATCGCAGTTCATTCTTATATGGCTAATATATGCTTAGAATAAACGTTCACGTTTACAAACTTTGATATTTCAACTACCAAACTCGTTTGTTATCTATAGTTTCTACGTATAACAAGGTAATGAGACACAAGGATAGGTCACACGCGTTGACTTTTTCTTCATGAAGACTACATCACCTTCCGTGACATGCAAGATAATCTAACGTCAAACGCAGAATTATTATTAGTTTAGAGATAGTCTCAGCCATACACCAGTGGTCATCTTTGAATGGAATCACTCTATGTTACCCGGTGCAATTCCATTATGACATAGTTTACAGACACTCCCGTACTAACTGCAAACAGTGCAGATCCTGATTAGACACCGTGTTCTGCGGCATCTTATCCGGGTCCACACTGTTTGCCAATGTCCCTTCTAGGTGACGCTGGTCATAAATGGATTAATTTGATTGGCATGTTTTCTATGATAGTTCACTGATAGGCAAAGCCAACGAACAATTATTTTATACCTTAAACAACATTTACCCCTCAGGTCACGATTTGGTGCCAGTAAAATAGATTTAATCTCGCCACCCCAACCACCGGTAGTTATTAATAATGACAGTTCGTATGCGCTGCTTCTGGTGTTATGTTTATATTTGGGACCTGGTCACTGCTCACTCCAGTGCTGTGCAATGGCTTGTTTGCTCTTATTTATTATCTTGTACATAAAGTTGTCTTTGTTTGGTCCTGTTCCATGTTGTGATCACCTCATTGGGGAAGAAAGGGCTGGTTGCTTAACTTTTCATCCTAGTTTGTGTACTCTTCCACTTGGTGTCATTGGTATGCTGTGTTCTATAATTAAGATATTCCCTCGGCTTCTTTTTTACTATTTAATACTATTTTATGAAACGTACTTACCAAGAGAATCTTTCCGTTTCTGGATACTTTCTGACACATTGGCATACATGGGCTTAGGAGGCTGGCCACCATTAGCTCCTGCAACACAAATAAATCAGGGAGTGTATCTTCCAAATGTAGCCAGAAAATGCACCTTCGGACCATTGCACCCGTCGCATTCGCGTAGTCTGATCAGAATCTGCACTGGACATATTTTGAATAGTCAAGGATGCTAAGTTTCTTCATGCAGACAACGAACACTCTGATCAGACTGCGTGAATGCACAGGCTGATGTGAATCTTAGTTGGACGCACAAGTCAGAAGGTACGTTTTCTCACGTTGTGGCTCAATTTACTTTTACGGTTAATGGATGCAACTGCTAAATCATTGACATGTAAGGCAACTTTTGTGACTTCCTGTTTACTCTCCTGCACACAAAGTCCATTCTGAAAATTTGCGCCATACTACCTTGAAAGGAATCAAACAACATGGATCTTTTAATAGCGGAGACTGCTTAATACAAGTGGTCTTTAATGCCTGGGCCCAGTTGTTCAAAGCTAACGACATCGTTAGTTAACGATTCGTTAAAAATTTACATCCAGTGATACGCAAATATGCTGAAATTTTTGCTGAAAAAATGTGAGTAGCTTTTGCAGTGCAAAAGCTACTCACATTTTTCAGCAAAAAAAGTCAGAATATTGTATATTGAATCCACTAAAACAGTTAACGAAATGACCCTTAACGAGCTCGTTAAGCTAACGACGCTTTGAACAACTGGGCCCTGGATTACATTTGCCCCGGACGCCGTACGATTTATTTGTCTACGACTTTCCGTACGATTTTTCAGACATCGTAAGTGACTACGGGCTACGGCGTATTCGTTTACATTCTATACGAGCACAGTGCAATTTCTTGTACGGGCTTTCGGCGTCGGATCGAGACAAAGCCGTACGGAGACCGTGCGGAGATCGTACGGAAATCGTGCAGTCTCCGCATTTTCCGCACTGAAATCGTACAGCGCCCGTGCGGCTTCCATACGGAGGTCGCGCGGAGATGGCACAGTGACTGCACAATTTCCGTACGATCTCCGCTTGTCGTGTAGTTTTTGGTATTCGTGTACCAAAAGTGTACAAAAGTCATATTTCTGCTTGTATTGTTGGATGAGATGGCACCTTAAACAAAAGGCGGGAAGGGAAAGAGATCCAAGAAGAAAAATGTTGACCCATGGCAAGGCAGCCACACGGTCATGGTGCGTTCGCCGTGGTATTGTCGCAAGATAACTACTTTACATCCGTGAGATTTTATGGGCACTGCACGGGCACCTTGCGGCGACTTTGCGATAGCTGCGGGGGGGTCGTACGATTATCCTAAGAGCCTACAATTATCGTACGATTTCTTGTTTTAGCCAAAACGACCATCTATAATCTTGTGCTGTCCGCACGATCAGAGCGCGGCCTCTTGAGGTGGCCGTGTGGGGATCGTGCGATGCTACCTGCGACGTGTCTACGGGCTATGGGCTTGCGATTTGTTTTAAAATTTGTCATAGTGCGGAGTTAAACAAAATCGTTGAGGCTACGGCGCCCGTGAATCCGTACGATAATTGTAAGGCCACCAGCTGCCTCCGTACGGAGGCCGCACGGAAAGGGGGATATGGACATCCTACGGGCGCCGTAAGCTCATTGCAGCCCAAATGTAAACTAGGCATAAGACAGCTTTGACCTACTAGGTCGTAGCTCCAGACACGACATTTTTTTTTTTTCAAAAAAAAGGCTGATATTTTCTTGTTTGTCCAAGAAAACCTTTGTTGTGGATAAACGATACTCGCAGCATATGTTTTTCACATAAACATATCTTGTGGGTACTCATTAGAAGCGCCTCGATGAGGCGCTTCTAATGAGTATACACAACATATGCTTTTATGGACAAATAAGACAATGCTTATCTTGATATCCCTCTTATCTCGAGCTATGCTAAGCATTGTATGTTGGTGGTTCAAGTCCAGACTAGCTCGGACACTGTTTTGAGTCTGCGATTTAATACCCTACGTTCCTCTATAGTATACAGTGAGATCAGGAGCAGATTTTTGGGGTACCGATTTTCAGACAACTGCCGTTTTTAAATCCTATTTAATTGTTTGATACTTCTGTCAAAGGATTTTACACCATAAATCTATCTTCATGTGCATTGTGACAAATTTCCCTGTATTATATAGTGACAATACTATACCTTACATAGTTCTAGATAAGAGGGATAGCCAGATTTTTGTTTCGTTTCTCTACTAAAATATACTGTGGGTACTCCTTAGAAGCACCTCACTAAGGCGCTTCTAATGGTTAAGCATAACATATGTTTTCGAGAAGCTATAGAATAAATCTGAATGTTTTTGTTGACAAGACATCTCATCTACGTACTAATTTGGCTAAGCCTTATACATCTCACATTGGTGTGTTAACATAATGTATAACATCCAACTCACATATACCTAGCTGTATAGGTACAGACCTACGCAAACCTGTAAAATTTCTCTCTTCGTATATGACTGGGCACAATCGGTACATTTCTGCTATTTTTACAAGGGAGAAAACTTTCTGTACATAATTCCCTTCTGAAGAAATGCTTCCACTCTGAATTAAATTAACCCATTTAAACCTAGTGTCCCATAAAAGGGACAATGGCAAATAGTGTAGACCCAGATCAGACGCCGCAGAATGCGGCGTCTGATCAGGGTCTACACTGTTTGCATTTAATTACAGGCATTTCACGAAAACATGGTAATAATAAAAACTAACCAGACAAGCCTTTTACTGGAAATGGACCAGTCCAAAGAGTTAAGGTAGAAAAATCCACTCGGCATAAATGAGTTAAATTCATACCCACGAAGAGATTATTTTCCTTTATGAACAAAAATCTTTTTAGAAGGGAGACAAAACAATTTCTACAGAGTTGTCTCCCCTGAAAGCGTATGCTTTGGGTTGAAATGTTTGTGTCATTGGTAGATTGTGCTCTTTCTGGACACATTTTTTTACCATTTAGCGATGAAGCAAGCAATGAATCATTAGATAGAAAGTCAGCCTCAAGTCATCGAGACATACATGAGTAGGACAAACACTAGGTAACCTAGGCCAAATAAAAGCATATGTGTGTTAGGGTAACATGTTAAGATAAAAAAGGTAGGGTAGTTAAGAACTCTTTTTTTTCTATTTTTTAATGTAGAACTATACCATAATTACAGATTATAATTATTTAAACTTGGCGCCATAATTCGCATAAAATTTTACCAAGTCTGTTTGATTGTCCTTTGATGTATCTAAGGTACTGATAGAATAGCAAACAGTGTAGACTCTGATCAAATTGCTCCTACAGGAGCGGTTTGATCGGTAGCTACTCTTTTTGCTCATATCTACCTGTCCAAATATTTCGCGTAAATATTATATCAAAGTAAAATAGGTAAAGGTTTCGCCAGAAAATTAGGTAGGGTAGGGTTACCCTGAACGCACATTTTTTTTTTATTTAGCCATATCCTTCAGTTAAAGACCTGACAAGGGATGAACAAAAAAGGGCCACGAGCAGTGAATATCGCACTAGAAACCAAGTAGGCCGTGCCATGCGAAAATATGTTTTCGTGCATGTGTGGACAGCGAAGATCCACATCAGCCTGCGCATCCATACAGTCTGATCAGGACCGTCACTGTCCGCTAACAGAATCATTAGACATTATAGAAGGTATAAATAGAGAGCAAATGCCTAGATGAGTATCTGCCCATGCGTGGTATGAATCTGAATCTGTGCGTTTTGCGCATGCTCGAAATTTGGTAGATGGCTCCAGTACTGTTCAAAGCCTCAAACTCACGAAGCTGATGGAGATTGCTCAGTTCAGTATCATTTAGGTGGAACAGCCTTTTTAACGGCTTTGTCTCCCTTCTTAAAGAAGAATCCAGGGCCCAGTTGTTCAAAATTAACAATGTTGTTAGTTAACGTTTCGTTAAAACCTTGATCATTCAGTATGGCATAGACGCTAATATTTTTTGTTGAAAAAAAATGTGAGTGGCTTTTGCATTTGCAAAAGCTACTCACATTTTCAGCAAAAATACCTGTGAAATAGATATTGTTTTTACTAGAGCAATTATCATTTTGACCTCTAACGAGCTCGTTAAGCTAATGATGCTTTGAGCAATTAGGCCTAGTATTTTATCACTGACCATTGCGAGGCGGGATTTCATTGTGGTAATTTCTGTTAAATATTCCGAAGTGTTTCATTTCCAAATGCTTTTTTTTTTGTTTTTTTCTTTTAACAATCATGTATGGTAAAGATATATTCAGTCAAGTTTTGATAATAATTATGTAAGGTAAAGTTATGTTCAGTTAAGTTTTGATAACAGAGTTGCCTCCTTTTTGGGCAAGGGTTGCCAACTGTACTTGCCATCTGTTCTTTTTGTTGCTTAATTGTATTTGTCCATCATATCATTTGATGATAAGATAAGATAGCTAAGATAAGAAATTTTATTAAAAGACGGCATGACATAAACAACAATTCTAATGCACTTGTGTAAGTAATGCGACGTCTGATTGGATAATGTCAAAAATTTACGATGGTATATTCTGCGATATCCTGTCGGAAGTTCGACGTCATCACGTAACGTCGCTTCTCATTTGCTGACATTTGGTTTTACGCAGCTCACAAGACTTGTCGCTTTGTGCAAATTGTACATTTTTTTCAATAGAAAAAAATGAATAAATGCATTAGAAGTGGGATAACTGCATTCAAATTTGTCATTTGGGGAGGTAAACCGACGGTTTTACGGTCGCAAATTACGTTTTACGGCTCCGCTGACGCGGAGGTAAATCGGCGCGGAGCCGTAAAACCTAATTTGCGGTCGTAAAACCGCCGATTTAGTTCCCCAAATGACAAATGACGCGGAGCCGTAAAACGTAATTTGCGACCGTAAAACCGCCTATTTACCTCCCCAAATGACAAAATTGAATGCAGTTATCCCTTAAATAACATAAGCTCGATAGAGCTTTTGACCTAAAAACTTGATGTGGGCCTTACTGTATCAGTTACTGACATCATATATGTGTGTGTAAAGCGTGTAGGTAACTTAACACTTGAGTTGAATTGTTTATTCTTCAATACAAAGTATACATTCAAGAAATTGTGGATCATCACGTATAGATAAATATTAATTGCAACAGAGAAAAAAAAAAAAAAACACTTTGTTATTGTATAATGTATCAAGTACTTATCTTTCCATTTCGGAAATGTTGCATTTCATTTTCGGATCAGCATAGCAGAGACAGTGTCCAGGAAGAACCACAGTCACAGACCATAGACGAACAATAACACCAAGAAGAAGAAAAAATTATCGCTAATGAACGTTGGCAGTAATATAAATTGCTGATAATTGCAAAATATAAAAAAATAAGAAAAATATAAGAAAAGTTCGAAGAATTTCCGGAAGTTCACGGCCAACAAAATGAATTGCTAATGCGAGTAGGCTGTCATTAACGAATAAGTCAAACATATTTTCATTCTTTTCATTAACTCCCTTAAATGGGCCACTCCATGCAAAATCGTATCTTCGGGCATATGCGGAAATGAAGTCCAAGATCAGCCTGCGCATTCGCACAGTCTGATCAGGGCCTTCACTATCCGCTAACAGAATCATTGGATACTACAGATTGCATCACGAAAACATGCCTATATAATTTTGACCGCCTTAAACCCCACTTTTATATATAGTAAAACTGGGGTTTACAGGGGTAGACATAATTTTTCTTATTTCTGCTCAAAACATAGATTGTGGGTACTCGTTAGAACCGCATCGTCGAGGCGGTTCTAACGAGTATCCACAATCTATGTTTTGAGCAGAAACATGAAAACTATTAGAATTTTTTATCTGAAAATTTTCGTTTTTTGGTGGTACATAAGAAGAATTCCCGGCAAACAGTGGAAGCCAAAATGAATTGCTAATGAACGTAGGCTGCAGTTGATGAAACCAGTCAAAGATTTTTATAAGAAATTTCTATACGCGTTCTTAAATGATCCATCGTACTGGATTTATACATCAAATGCGTCTATGGGGGAATTTAGCCGCCTGTGCTCCTCAGTTATAGTAAACATATACATTTCATAACGAAAACACGCCTATTCAAATACACTGAAAATTTTACCACCAAAAAATGACAAATTTTCAGATAAAAAATTCTGATATTTTTCATATTTCTGCTCAAGACATGGATCGTGGGTACTCGTTAAAACCGCCTCGTCGAGGCTTTTCTAACGAGTACCCACAATGTATGTTTTTGAGCAGACGTAAGAAAAATAATGCATACCCCTGTTAACCCCAGTTTTACTACATAAAAGTGGGCTTTAAGGGGGTCAAAATTATATAGGTATGTTTTCGTGATGTTATTAAATGTAAAACAATGCAGCATAAGCAGATATCGAACAAAGATAAAGGGTAAGAAAATATAACAAACAAAATAGCAATAAAACAAAGCGGAGAAAAACAAATTAAAGCTGAAAAAGAAAACAAAAGAAAAGTTGATGAGAGGTAGAGTCGAATCTGTCTAAGCAGAAAGGAAGGCAATAACCAATTACAATTACCTAACATCTAAATGATCGACACAATTACCCAACACCTTCCGTCCAAGACACCAAAGGAAAGAAGGACGTGCTTAAAGCAACGGCACCACAATCAAAACACAAGCAGAAAGCCAATCAGACAGTTTCTTTACCAAACAATGGCCAAACGGCTATCCAAAATAAAACTTTCACCAGGACATACATACAAAGACATATAGTTACAGAAATAGTACACTACAACATAAGCACCGCATTGGAACGGTCAGTAAAATATTACTAGGGGCTTAAACCGATTTTACGTGGCCACAACTCTCGCCCTTAGTTCTGCCGTGGTTTACACAAGACATTTGTTCAGTCCGCGTGAAGTGTTCCTAACTCATCAGCGCAATATCTCCGAGAAAAACAATCAAACAAATACAGAGATAAAACAACGATGAGGCTTCGACAGCAAGAAATAACTGAAATACTGAAGCAAAAGAAAACCAACAGTTGGACTCCGGTGGGCTCGACCAGAGCCAGAGCATCAGGCACCAACCGACTTACTTACTTAAAAGTCTGTAAGCCGGCGCCGTCATAGAGTGTGAGGCCCTACCCGCCGGCGTGCAACCAAAGAGGGAAGCAAAGTTATTAACCGTGATTGGGTTAACTACCATGCATGCAGTCTATCGTATTACAGTTATGTTGTACCCAATCATTATATATCGAAGAATGATTTTACGAAATTGAGTGCTAAAATCATTGCAAGCATATATTTTTCTGAATTTCTAAACTAAGTCAGAATAAAATTCAGGTTCCGATAGGCCTTGTTGCAGAAGAGTGCAACAGTGAATTTTGAAACTCAATCGAAATGGCGTCTATAAAATTTAGAAAAGTATTTGTACCAATAACCCCGATTTCGAAGTTTAGCAGTTATAATTTATTTCGAGTGTTGAATTCAGTAACATGACTAGACACTCTGGCGAACCGAATTAGTTGCGAGACATAAACACCGTAGGATGCTCGACGAGGAACATCCCGATCCAAATAAGGAAAATTTACAATCTCAAAATCAAAATCATCGCGTTTATCATGTATGTTACATGAAATATACCAATCTAAAATAGAAAAAATGCAAATCGAAAAATGGGGCTTTAGTTTCAGAGTAATTTGCTTCATCTAACTAAAACACTGAAGGATACATTTGACTTCAGGCGAGATTGTTCGCTATCTTTTTCAAGAGGGATACGTTTTGTGACTTCCTGTTTGCTTTCCTGCACCAGTCCCCTTCTGAAAACTGGTCTCGCTAAAAGGAGAGAAAATTGCTCCCAAGAGGAGTAAATTCTTTCCTTTCAGAGTAGACCCATCTCAGAAACGTGGCAAAACAATTTGACTCAGTAATCTCTTTTAAAAGTGTACCCACCCCCTTGAAAGTTCTTGACAAACCCCCGCCAGCGAACATGAAATGCTACTGTTGGATGCAATTAACGCAACAAATCAAGCGTTTCGCGAACGTTACTTTCGCTTCCTTAAATGATCCATTGAATGCATCGAATGCATTAACTATGTGTATTGAATATGTCTATGGGCGCCTGCAACAAACATATGCATGTTAATAAATTTAAAGAAAAGCTGAATAAGCACAAACTGAGATATTATGGAAAACAGAGTAAAGAAACATAAAGAACAAAACCGAACAAATAATAAGAATAAAGAAAAAAAACATAAAGAAAACAAAATAGAAAAAGGAAAGAACTTTGATGAAAAGTACAGTTGAATCTGTTTAAATCTAGTGTCTCATTACGAAAACATACCTATATAATTTTGACCCCCTCAAACCCCATTATTATATAGTAAAACTGGGGTTTACAGGGGTATACATTATTTTTCTTATTTCTGCTCAAAACATAGATTGTGGGTACTCGTTAGAACCGCCTCGGCGAGGCGGTTCTAACGAGTACCCACAATCTATGTTTTGAGCAGAAATATGAAAAATATCGGAGTTTTTTATCTGAAAATTTTCAGTTTTTGGAGATGAACTTTTCTATATATTTGAATAGGTGTGTTTTCGTAATGTAAAGTAAGGCCTAAACTTTCCTTCTTACGGGAGGCTGAATAAACTTGGCAGATATTCCGTCATCTTTAACAAGGGAGACAAGTTTTGTGACTTCCTGATCGCTTTCCTGCACACAAAGCCCCAATCTGAAAATGGGTCTAACCTAAAAGGAAAGGATTTGCTCCCAAAGGGAGCAAATTCTTCCCTTCCCTTCTAGAATAAAACCTTTTCTACTTTGGTAGATTAAACTCGTTTAATCATTAAAAAATATAAACCCTGGCCACCAATTTTAAATGCTAATGCTGACAACAATTAATGAAATAAACCAAACATTTTAAGAGACCTTTTATTTTTGCTTCCTCATATGATTCATTGAAGGCGTTAAATGCATTGAATATGAATACAAATACGTTCTTTTCTGAATAACATTACTGCATCAAAAATAATTTTAGTGATCTAGAATATCCTAATGTATTTTCGTCGTCAGTTTGGATAAGTGATTCCTTATCTCTGAGGTAAGGTCTGTCTGGTCCGAAAATTGGAGTCATGCCTTTTATACTTGGGCTCGTAGAATACACTAAATGACAAAACTGAATTGTGAAACAAATTATTTTCATTTATATGCGATGAATAGGCATTTGTCGCCGTTTGAAAATACCCATCAATGGCAACATTTCCAAAACTTATTTAAAAGTATTAATGTCTGCCAAAACTTATTTTCGAAAAAATTCGAAAACGCCTTACGAAGTTTAAAATAACGATAGCCCTGCCTAAGAAGTTTGGCAGTAAGGGGCTTTATTACGGTAGTTAAAATTATTAAGATTTGAAGAAGCTCTGGCGAATCTTATAAGTTGAAATATGTATACCCCATATGAGGTACGCCGGGGGACATCGCCATCTAGAAAAAGGAAATTGACTATATCAAAATCAAAGTCGTCCCGTTTATCATATATTTTGGTGGAAACTGTACAATTAGGTATACATAGATTCAAATCCAAAAAAGGTGCCTCGGTATCGGAAGAATTTGCTCTATTTAGTTGGAGTTCTGTAGGGTATATCCGGTCCACCATTTTGTCAAAGTAAATATTGTCAATATTTAATAAATCGTCAAGGTATCTTGAAGTTAAATTGAAAGCCTCAATTATATCAGCCTGATTTTCACGTGAGAGAGACTTCATGAAATCTCTCTCATAACAAAAAAAAAACAAATCTGCAGCAAGAGGAGCACAATTAGTTCCCATCGGAATACCAATAGTTTGTCTATAAAGTTTAGTTCCAAATCTAATAAAAATATTATCCAAAAGATAAACAAAGGCATCACAGACTTTTTGACACGAAGTTAGCTCACAACTGAAACATTTTAGGTAGGTTCAGATACTTCAATATATCAACTTGATTTGGTTACCTATTCCAAAAAACTACATAAAACTGAACGTTTCGTGTTATGAAATTATTGGTTCCACTTTCCTGAGAATCAGTTTACCGTATTTACTCATAATGTTCGGACAGACAGGTCAGGGCAAACAGTGCAGACCCTAATAACCATGATAAGATGCCGCGTTTATTGGCATCTGATCACTAGGTTAAACTAGTCAGTAAATGAAAAAATAAAAATGAACATTTCTGAAAGTTTTGATTATGAAAATCAGACCTAAAAATCACGTAAAGCTGAACTGAATCCAGTTGATGGGTCAAAAGTCGAGATAATCATAAAGAGATCGATAAATACATTTTAGGTATCTAGCTGTAAAGTCAACACTGATAGGTCTGAAGAGTAAATTGTTTGACCATGAACGTCTCTGCTGAATGAATGAATAAATGAATGAAAAAAAAAGAAATTAAAATAGATAAATTCAATCCCTAAGTTTAATGAATTTCTGCTAAACGAGCTTCATGGACTGGCTGACAGAGAACAGTGAGAGTCACAAACAAAATAAACTAAAAATAAATTTTATAAAATGCATATTAGCACAAACGGCCGAATGTTTGCATTTAGTTCCTTTAATTATGCCAGTCCGTTTCTTTAATTGATATCATGTAATCCTTTTAAATGACGGTAAGGGGTTAAGGCGTCCAAGGTGTCTAAATATTTATGGTAAATGAAATAGGTCTTCCAAATGGTTACCTTATCAATGTGTGCGCGCGCGTGTGTGTAAACTTCCAAAGACGTTTACCAATATTTTCAGAGACACGGGTGGGGCTTGGACCCAATATACACGGGACTAGTAACTATGGTACAGGTATTGTTTTTATTCGAAAAAAAATGTTGTCTTGGCTGAGTTTTCATAATTTTGTACAATGAAGTTTAAATGTTCGTATTTCAATTATTTCTCCAAATATCCGAGATTTGTTTTCAAAAAGCAATAGTTCATTATATTACCTTTAAAAGTGGCTGGTTGAGCTAATATCGATATAATCTTATTTTTTGTTATCTAAGAATACAATTTTCAAACGAAATTAAACTACCCCTAGTTTGCTATAAAATGTTTTAAGACTGTAAAATAAAGAAATATAGGAGAACATATTGCCTAAATATATACTTTCTAACTAGGCTGCATAGCAAAGTTAGGTCAAGGGAGGTGATAATTTTATAAACTAAATACTCTAGTTACTTTAAAAGTTTTCAGGAATATGAGTTTTTTATGATAAGAAAGTAAATTTCTTTCACAATGAGTGTTCAGATTCTTCAAAATCGCACTGAGAGTGTAAATTATTTTGGTGAAACTTAGGGTATCAGAACACTTATTCTTTTTAGTTTTACGAACATTATCAATACCGAAACAACAGTTTGGAAAACTCAGTAGGAAACAAAAGTGGGTTTCTGTGATTTTCGGTCAAATCAGTATTAGATCCAGACTGTAGCAATATATTCAAGGAAAAAGTAAACAGTTTTTGTAAACATTAACAAGAAACTTAGGTACCCATTTTAACTATTTTCGGCACGTTAAGCAGAAAATTATCAGAAATACACCCAGAATAATAGTATAACTTCACAATATTTACTTTGACCAAATGGTGGATCGAATATATCCTACAGAACTCCAACTAAATAGAGCAAATTCTTCCGATACCGAAGCACCTTTTTTTGGATTTGAATACAGTTTCCACCAAAATTTATGATAAAGGGGACGATTTTGATTTCGATATAGTCAATTTCCCTTTTCTGGATGGCGAAGTCCCCCGGCGTACCTCATATGGGGTATACATATATCATCTTATTAGATTTGCCAGAGCTTCTTCAAATCTTAATGACTTTAACTACCATAATAAAGCCCTTACTGCAAAACTTCTTAGGCAGGGCTATCGTTATTTTAAACTTCGTAAGGCGTTTTCGAAATTTTATCGCAGACACAGTGCTTTGTTAGAAAAATATAGCGTCAGTCTGAAAACACTTATGCAACAAGGTATATCGGAAACAGAATTTTACGGTGACTTAGTGTACAGATTTAGAAAAATTGTAGGTAAATCTAACTTTTCGGAGCAAGTCAGAAAGCTTATTAACCGTTATAAAAGAATTGGCTATAGCCTGGATATTATGCGGCAGACTGCATGCCTAGTTGTCAACCCAATCATTGTTGATGGCTACGCTTCACTCTTTAATTGCACGACAGCGGTTCGGGCCTCAGACTCAATGACGGCCTCTTCGTAAAACTTTAACAAGTGGGTTGAGGCTTGACGATATGTCTTTGGCTTGGCCCGCCGTGGTTCAACTATTGGTTTTCATTTACTCTGGCATACAGTAGAATGAGCCATGAGTACTCGTCTTTGTTTATTATAGTGATTAATTTGATTTTTATGTTTTCGCTTTGATGCATTGACTGAGTTGGGAGCCTTTATGCGAACCGAATTTTTATGTGTTTCTGTATTAAGAGTAGCATCGGGACCCAGGGTGAAGTTAGCTAGCTGTAAAAGTGCTTTAAACCCCCTGGTGGTTTACTCTACTGATCGTTCTAAGGCAGTGGTCCTGGTGTTAGTCTTACTCTTTGTTGCTTGGTGGTTTATTCTACGAGGCGATTTGTTGTATGTCTTTCCGTGTGTCATTTTGTTCTTGTGTTTTTCAGTCCTTTTAGTATTGCGAATACCTCGCTTGGGGAAGAGAGGGCTAATCTTAGTGCTTTTCGTACGTTTGTTCGATTTGTGCTTGTTTGGATTTGTCGGTTTCCTCTTCCTCTTGGGGTCTGGGAAGGGCTGCGTTTTGTGATTGTGGCACTCCCTGGACTTTTCTACTACCTTTTTTTTTTTTCAATTTTGTTAATTGAGATCTAATATTTTTTAACCAAACCTATTGAAAACAATTTATTAAAACTTCTGTTATTATACAAAATCATTTTTAATGACCATAGTGCTGTAAAATAGCACTAAAAGCAAGCCAAGACAGCATATTTTGGTAGTTCCGTTAGTAACAAGTCCGGGAATTATTAGGTCCGAGGGTAGAGTAACAAAATCCAAAGACTGATAAAAGTGACCGAATTTTATACTCTTTCTTAATAAAGTTCGCTTTGTACTGCTTAAAACGTCTGTAAATTTATCCGTGCATTTACAAATATATATGACATGATTCGTCTTCGGATTGCTGGATTTACAACCGGCATTTACTAATGAAATTACGAAGAAACCAAAGACATCCAAATGCCTGAATTAGTTTGGTTTCCAGCTATATCGTGTCGACTGACATTTATGCCGAAAACAATATTTTCTGAAAGAGGAGCCGACCAGTCGGGAGCTCTCTCTCTCTCTCTCTCTCTCTCTCTCTCTCTCTCTCTCTCTCTCTCTCTCATAAGAGGGAAGGTCAAGGTACAGCAATACCCCGAAAACAATGTCAGAGCCACAGTGCATAGAATTACCGCATCGGACGAGAAATAGGCTTTTTGGACAAGAATACTCGCAATCGAAAGAATTCTCTTCAAAACGGGTAAATAAGTTGTTGCTTTGTAACGCTGAAATGGCAATGGTATTTAAAGCATGGTTCATTTTCTTTTATCTTTCTTTCTTTCCTTATCGGCAGCTGTTTTATGCGGATGCGCAGTCTGATCAGAGTCTACGCTGTCAGCTTCATTGGATACTCATCACGAAAACATGCCTATACAATTTTGACCCCCTTAAACCCCACTTTTATAAAGTAAAACTGGGGTTTACAGGGGTATACATTATTTTTCTTATTTCTGCTAAAAACATAGATTGTGGGTACTCGTTAGAACCGCCTCGACGAGGCGGTTCTAACGAGTACCCACAATCTATGTTTTGATCAGAAATATGTAAAATATAGGATTTTTTTTTTATCTGAAAATTTTCATTTTTTGGGTGGTAAAATTCTCAATATATTTGAATAGGCGTGTTTTCGTAATGTGTAGAATAAATCAATGGAGGACAAAGCCCGAATGAGACTTTGCGCAAGCGCAAGATGATATAAATCCGCACAATGTGCGCATGCTTGATGGCATTTTGTTTTTTTCGCTTGGCGTGGCCCATATGATGGAGGATATAAGCGGTACATAGACATATTGTCTACGCCCATGTTATTGCTTCAAAAGCATTTTATGAAAGGTCATGGACTGGTTCAGCGTTATTTTCCATGGACTGCTTAACGTTATCATACCCAAGTATTAGCTTTCAAAAAAGGTTGTTCTACGCTTACGCTTAGCACACGTAGACCAAGCTTTTTGTGAAAGCTAATACTTTTTAAAATAATGTTTTTTTATGATTAGAATAAATTTGCTTGACGCGAACTAACCAGATTGATCATCGGTGTCTCCTTTTTGGACATCTTCGACGCAGTCGATAGGAAAGGCCCCTGTTTCTCCCGTGCGTTTGTTGTAGCCAATGAACCATGTCTCGTCAAGAGCATGCACGGCACTCAAGCAATCTCCCGTCTGCAGGTTGATACATTTGGAGGATTCCGAGCCATCATAATCCTGTATCGCACGAAACATTGTTCAGTCCTGAAATGGTCAAGTAACAATCAATTATTCCTTTCAACTAAAGTACGCCTAACAACATGAAACGTTAGGGTGGCGGAGTGGTTACCGCTCCCGACTTCGGATCATAAGGTTCCGAGTTCGAATGCCGCAGGAGGCGGAATCCAGCTCATGACTGTATGGCGCTCCATAGCATAAATTATTTCATTATCACCTTTCCATCGTCTCAATATGACAAATAATGTTGAAAGTGACACGACACCGTCATCATGCTATTAACTTACTTACGCCTACCAACATAATTTTGTTGCCGACTGCAACAACACACTTTCGATATCCGTTCAGGAAATTCGGCAAAAGGAAAAAAATACTCCGTGTGTATTATTCAGCTGCCCTTTCCCCACCAGAATGGAATTGCAAGCGGTTGAATAATCTGCTAAATCAGAAATCCGTAGGAACCAGGGTGGGGGAGGGGCGGGGGTGGGGGGGTGGGGGGGTGGGGAGGGGTTTCAGTGACATTCTCTTTTTCGATAATAATGTTTACTTACCATGATTTTTACCAGTTCGCGCACCGGTGTAACCTTTGAAGCCTCCAACAACAATAACAACAACATCCACCTTTCAAAACCGTCGTTGCAATCGGCAATGCAGTATGCGACTGGTCGGCGTGTACAGTATTACCCTAAGTTTTCGGCCCGAGCAAACAGTATAGATCCTGATCAGGCCTCGAGGTTATAAAACTTTAATCATGCTCAACTCAACTGAGCATGCAATTTTCATGCTAACAAGTCTCAAATAACTAATTATGCCAAATTCTTTCTCGCTAAACATAGCTCAGCATGAAAATTTCTCTGCTAATAAGTATGAAAATGCCAACTTTTGTTGGCATTTTCATATTTATTAGCAGAGTCAATTTCATGCTCAGCTGAGTTGAGCATGAAAAAAGTTTAGTAACCTCGGGGCCAGACGTCGCATCATGCGACTTGTGATCTGGATCTTCACTGTTGCCACATATCCACAGGTAGTAAAATAGTAAAAACGAACTTGTCTAAACTTTAAAGTACCTATTGTAAGGATTTCAGTTTTTCAAATAGTTCAATAGTGTTAATACCGTTATTCTCATTTATTAGACTTGGCACTCAAGGAAAACTCGGACCGATCTGCAAACCCGTACGGTCTAAACAAAGACTTTTCATTTGGACAGTGTTAGCCTGTGCTGCGTTTACCTTTAATTTATTTATTTTATTTTATTTTTTTATTTCTCACAAACTATTTTGATTTTCTGATTGTAAACAACCCGTCTCAGACAAGTATGCACGAATACCTACCGTATTTATTTTAATATACGCACCTGGGCGTTGAAATTTATTACTACTAGAATGAAATTCTTTTGAAAACATTATGGCCAAAAGTAAGATTTCATGCTATAAAGCCCATTTTCATTGCGTTAGGTTTACATTACCATTACAGAAACGTGCCTATATTATTTGACCCCCTTAAACCCCACTTTTATACAGTAAAACAGGGGTTTGCAGGGGTATACATTATTTTTCTTATTTCTGTTCAAAACATAGATTGTGGGTATTCGTTAGAACCGACTCATCGAGGCGGTTCTAACGAGTACCCACAATCGATGTTTTGAGCAGAAATATGAAAAATATCAGAATTTTTCATCTGAAAATTTTCATTTTTTGGTGGTAAAATTTTCAGTATATTTGAATAGGCATGTTTTCGTAATTAATGTTTCTCTCCCTGAAAAGTAGGCAGATGCGTTTATTAGACTAGGGGCTTCTATCAGAATAAATACGGTACATGAAGAGTAAATAAATCATATACCGTATTTGACCTAATTACCGCACTTACCGCTATAAGCGCACAGTCAAACAGTTTCGTAGTCTTCTAATACAGTCCGTGCTCTTTTATCTGTTTCTCTATAAAGGCATATGTTATGGGTACCGATTTACAGTGAGCTAGAGTTACATACCCTTGAAAAGTTGAGGCAATTCAAATAAGTACCAACAACATATGATTGAATCAATAAAATCAGAAACAATATCCCATACGAGTTAAATCTGACACTCATGAAGTCCTCTGCTTATCTTTTATGTGCCCTTATACGATGCATCACGAAAACATACCTATATATACCATTAAACCCCACTTTTATATAGTAAAACTGGGGTTTACAGGGGTATACATTATTTTTCTTATTTCTGCTCAAAAACATAGATTGCGGGTACTCGTTAGAACCGCCTCGGCGAGGCGGTTCTAACGGGTACCCACAATCTATTATTTGAGCAGAAATATGAAAAATATCAGAATTTTTATCTGAAAACTTTCAGTTTTAGTGGTGAAATTTTCAATATATATGAATAGGCGTGTTTTCGTAATCGGATATTTAACTGCGTGGGTATTAGATCGAATGCGGTATGGTACAGCCGTAACAAATAAGGAAGTCAGCTATTATACATGAGGTATAAACTGTTTAACTCTTAATGTATTTATTTGTTTGGAATCCAAACAATTTAACAAACCAGACTATAATCAAAACACACTGCTATCAGTTGATTTCTTGTTGATGTCCACAGATTCACAAAAAATATTGCACGATCCGCAAGAACAGTCGACCGACCGAGCGAAAGGTTGACCTCCGGAGTTTGTTTTGTAATAGACTTGTAAGTTCGTCTGTCCGCAGTCAATTAGCAAAAACATGACCATACATGAAACTCTTCAACCGTTACGAATATGTTTTCGCACAGAGAATGACAGCGACAAGCTTTAGCCAGTTGGCTATTCAAATGCCATTTGTGAATGTCCGAGGCAAAGCCGAGACCAAGACTGTGGAAAACATTACACGTCTGCACTTCTTCTTAAGGTCGAATATCTTGCAGCTGTCATGCATGGTGAGGAAGAAGGATTGACAGACGTTGGGTTAAACTGGCATGGCTATGGAACTTTAAACACTTTAAGCGTTTAGTAAATTTGCACCAGACGGCATTCTAAAATTGATTTTGTTATTTTTCAGAGAAAATAAGACGACATTTTATGTGAATCGTCGCAGACGATTCACATGAAATGCCTAGTCTTATTGTCTCGTCGCAGACGATTCACATGAAATGTCTAGTCTTATTGTCTCTGAAAAACAAATAAGTAAAAACAACAACAACATTATCGAACTCTGTAGTTGCGATTAGCGATTTAAAACAACGGACAAAAAATATTTTCAATTATGATTTTAATATGTCTGTGAATGGCTCGTGCTAAGAAATAAGCCCAGTACTTTAAAAAAAGCCAGCTTATCACATATAAATCAATTAAACATGAACTCACCTGATATTTTACCACATCTGTCTTTATATCAATAAACAAAAATGCTGATCGGTCCGGGACCGTCGGAAGTAAAGCCTTACCACTGTAGTTGCTGCAGGATACCACGTCGCCGTAAAGAATCCACGTCTAATGACTACCTACCAGTTGCAAACTGCGAACGGTGAGAGTAGAGGCCAGTCACACAGCGACACCTTTCGCTTTTCGCTCTTTACATTCTTTCGCCATCTTGATAATGCGAACAACGGAATTCTTACCTAGTCTGTACAACATACTTGCCTATCAGGATCTACGTTGTATGTTGTCTGCTTATAACATGGTTGTTTTCACATGGTATGGTCAAATTTGATACTGGACTGGGTCACGTGAAAAGGTATATTCGGACCCACACTAACAGCTAATACCTTGGGCAGCAGTTGATCTGGACAGTAGCAGCTACTTAAGGCTTAGCACGGCGGCTTCCCAGCATTACGAAAACATGCCTATTCAAATATACTGAAAATTTTACCACCAAAAAATGAAAATTTTCAGATAAAAAATCAGATTTTTTTTTTCATATTTCTGCTCAAAACATCGATTGTGGGTACTCGTTAGAACCGCCTCGGCGAGGCGGTTCTAACGAGTACTCACAATCTATGTTTAGAGCAGAAATAAGAGAAATAATGTATACCCCTGTAAACCCCAGTTTTACTATATAAAAGTGGGGTTTAAGGGGGTCAACATTGGGCCGTTATCGGCCCGTCAGCTACCCTGACGGGCCGATTACGGCCCGCTATAGATTTATAAAGAATGCTAGCTGGGTTATTATTATTATTATTATTATTATTATTCCCTGAAAATAGGTTATGACATTTCATACAAATTGTCTCCTAGCTATTGAGAAATTTTGTATGAAATCTCAAAGCCTACTGACAAAAAAAAAAAAAAATTGCCCGGAGCGTGGTATTTAGCTGTCCGCATGTGCCAAAAGACGCTTTTTCGCATGACGCGGTTGTCATTAATTACAGGATATCGATAATTAATGACTAAAGTCTGATCTTGATCATTTACAATATATTTCATGTTCTTATCATTGAAATGTGTAAACCATGTTTCCGGAGACAAAATCGCTGGAGTACATGTAAGTGCCACGCACCTAATCCTTATGACTGAGAGCAGTTGCAATTACCTCGAGCAATTACACTAAATATTCGACTAGACAGGCCTGAGCAAACAGTGTAGATTCTGAATTTTAGGTGATAAAATGTCTATTTCGAAACTACAATCAACGGAAAATGACGCAGACTATTTATAGCTGTATAATAAAAGGGTTATCCCAGCTAGCATTCTACGTAAATCTACATCGGGCCGTCATCGGCCCGTCAGCTACCCTGACGGGCCGATGACGGCCCGATATAGATTTATGTAGAATGCTGACTGGGATTGCACTGAACTGGGTGAATATTGCCCCGCGGTGGAAGATCAAAGGACACTCGGATAGCCAAAGAGACAAAATTTCCGCATACAGATTATGAAGACTCTGATCAGACTGTGCGGATCCTCATTTCATGTGTAAAACAGAATTAATGAAATAAACAAGCAGTAGAATATCCGTATTCAACATGATCTTTTTTAACCCTTTCACCCCTGAGTTGATGAAATGGACTCTTCCATGTCCGAACTTGGTAACATCCGTTGTTGCAAATAGAGGTTTTAGTCAGAAATCAATAACAGGATAGCAAACAGCGTAGATCCTGATGCGCCGTCTCATCTGGATAAACTGTTTGAAAATCTATATGTATTGGTCTGCAGGGATGAAAGGGTTAAACGAAATTTACCAATTTTATTTTTATTATATAACCTAAAAATAAACTGCCTTTCATTGGCTGAGAGCTTCTTTTCAGCCCAGTAATTTCTGACATTCTACGGCTTGAGTTTTTCTTTGTTTTTTTCTTTCTTTTTTTTTTTTTTTTTTTTTTGCGATACCAATGGAACCGTGATGAAAATAGAAAATATGTGCTTTTCTATTGAAAAAACAAAACAAAAAAAAACTCATATATTCAGTGACTAAATAGTCAATAATTGTATATTATTTTGACTATTATAATTATATATAGAACTAATTTCTTATCATTTGACACCTTTCTTCTTTTCTTTTCTCTAGTTATTTTCTTCTTTCTATAGCTCTACTTGCGACCGCTCAATGTTTTGTTGATTATAAATTAATTTTGTATGCATGTAAACACGCGAACTCGGACTCTCCAGATGCTGTATATTGTTTGATCTTATATAATTTTATCTTCTTTCTTCTTTCTGTACTAGCATCTGGACAATCGGAATTCTAGTGTCTACATAATAAGAGTTACTAAATGCCAAAAACTTTGTATGTTATATTTTGTTTTGGGGAGGACCTTATCTAATGTTGTGAGAACTTGTGGTCCAACCCACTTGCTATATGATTATTTGGCAATAAAATATGATTAAACTGAAACTGAAACTATTATAATTGATCGAAGGTTTTCTTATGCAAGTAATAAACAATGTACATGTACCTTTCATAGATTTTCTTCATTTTAGAGTAATAAGTTAAAAGAAAGACACAAGAAAACTTTAATGACTCGAACACTAATGAGCCGTTAACCATCCTGTGAAATTCTTCCGATAGCTCAAGAAAATACATTTATACGGCTATTTTAGGGAATGTTTCTTATTTTGTCAGGAAAATGTATGTTGTGTGTACTTATTAGAATCACCTCATCGAGGTGATTCTAATAAATATACTCAACATACCATTATCTTATAGAAAATTGAAAAGACATCCCTAAATTTTTATCATTTGTGTCCAGGCCTTTCGCTATGATTGAACCATGACCTGGCGCTATGATTTACCCTCATTAGATCGAACTACAATGTACCAATATCGACAGCTACCATAGTCCCAAAGATGTTCAGTAAATAAATGTGGAGATACCCAGAGACTGCCACATTCATGGAACATAGTCTTCCCGAGTTGCATACACGGCTGCACACATGATGGTTAAGTTTTCGCTAATCACTCTTCAGTCAATATTCATAGATATAGCTGGTGCAAAAATGCGGTATCAATCGGCGCCAGTATGAACTGGGCCTATTTAGTGGTGTTTTACTTACTTATTTTCTTTACTTTACTTACAGTCAACTCTCGTTATCTCGAAGTTCAAGGGACAGTCTGAAACAATTCGAGATATCCGTACCTCGACATATCAGATTTGCAGAATTGAGGAAGAAATAAACTGAACAGCCTCGTTTCTAAAATGAATATGCAATTTGACTCCTAAAGTTGGAGATATATTGAAATATTGTGGAAGAGGGGAGAAATTGCTCCTTAGGAGTAATTTCTCCTCTTTTCCACAATATTTTGTTACCTGTTGTTAGACTTGTATGTTAAAACAGGGACCAGAATTTCACTTCGAGATAGCCGGTTATTCGAGATAAGCGATGTCGAGATAACGAGAGTTGACTGTAGTTAATTTATTGAGCCACAACGTGAAAAATGTACATAATGACATGTGCGTACATTGGCGACCCAGGTCAGCCTAGGTATACTGTGCAATCCGATCAAGGTCGTCTATGAATTAAGATTAATGGATACATGTTTGTTTGTGTTGAGGTTTTACGGCCCAGTCAACCCAATGGGGTCATGTCGAGCGCGGTCAGTTTACCTAACCACACGTTTACTGGGCAGGCTTAGTCCTCCAAGCGGTTAACCAGTATTGTGCACATTCTTTCACCAGAAACTGACAACTGCCCTTCTTGAATCAGCGGAAGGGAGAGAATGACCGTAGAAAA
This sequence comes from Anodontia alba, assembly GCA_964016985.1. Lineage (NCBI taxonomy): Eukaryota > Metazoa > Mollusca > Bivalvia > Lucinida > Lucinidae > Anodontia > Anodontia alba. The sequence goes on from OZ024831.1 coordinate 88,850,040, forward strand.
TATTTCATGATCAATCTCCACGAAAGAATGTTGCCGACCTCGGCGGGGGTCGAACCCGCGACCTCCTGGTCTCCAGTCGGATGCGCATCCAACTGCGCCACCGAGGCCGGCTAATGGATACATATACGCCTGGGCTGCGTTCAGTTAACCGAGACGTTCGTGGTTACTCGCACAACTAAAACAAACTTTCCGTTCAGTTGTGACAGTTATCGGCGGTGGGCAGCGAATATACCCAACCATATTTTCAAGCTGCCTTTTGGCGGTATATGCGAATAAACTTTATGTATGCCAAAACTATGGGAATGTTTACTGCGTTGATATTATTTATTTGATTCGATTCTGTATTAGATTAATAATTATTGATATAATTTATTCGATCTAACGTCAAGTCTTGTATACGAGAATAACGGCTACTCTCTAACTGGAGATCATATGAGACGGCTTTATAGTAATCGTCCAGAAGATGCAAAATAATAAAAACACTTGCCAGAATTTAGTTTAAACAATATTTATTCAATCTAAGAAATAACAGTACATGTTTATACATACAAAAATGTGAGAGAGGATCTTAATGGAAGGCTTTGGTTTATCTAGTTCATTTCCTCATTTTTTCGTTTTACTGAATGCAGCCCTGGCATTCTTTCTGCTATTTCTTCATCGGAGATAGGTCTTGTACATGTTTGCTTTCTCATAGATCAATCCCTTTCTGAAAAGAGGTCAATTAAAAATGGAAAGAATTGGCTCCATTGGAAACAATTTGCATGAAATGTCAAATCCTGTTTTCTGGGAAAACAGGAAACATTTCAGTATAGTTCGAAGCCCTTGCACACATAAATAGGCTCTTTAGTACGTGAATATGTCACAACAGCACGTATAATCATTCAGGAACTTGATAGCGCGACGATACGATGTGTCGTCTTTCAAAACTGGAGCAACATTACTTCTCTTAACAACGTGAAGTGATGTCAAAATGGCAACTAGGAGGACATCCTCCCTCAAGGAAAAGAATACATTATTTAACGCCGCCTAACGTCAACGCTAAAATATATGTGTATCGCAGGGAAACGTAACGTCGTGACGGGGCTAGACAGTATTTCATCAAACCTGTAGACCCAAGACTTATCTTTTTACAAGCAGTGTAGATCAAGCTGAGATGGCTCGTCTTAGTTTATTAAATTATCAGAAAAATCAAACATTGTCCATACTAATTCACACTTTTGTAAAATGTTACAAACATAAGCCTATCCCGTTTTGTCGTTGAACACAGTATACCTGAAGAAATGCTTAATTCACATTTCATCCCACATGTACGTCAAATTGCGGGCTGTCATTATGATCAACAACACGATAGTAATAATCAGCTATCGCTAAGGTACATGACTCGCCCTTGTCAGTATTGCTGTGTTCGAGTATATAAAATTTTGTAAGAATATTCCATATGGCTGAATACCTATGGCGATTTCCATATTTGCATGCGTTTGACTTCAGCGTTGCTTTGGTCGAATAGTGACATTTGGCAAGCCCATTGCTTAGAGGTTATTGGTCTTATTTCTGTGTGCGAAGAAAATATCAAAATATTCCTCATGGTTCAAGAGTTGAGGCTATGTTAATTAACAGAAAAGTTCACAAACTGTCTATGGACATACAAGTCAATTATACGGCACTCTTCGACTTTTGTGCGGGTCGTGCAATTTCTAGTCAGGACTGTTACGTTTTGTTTACAGTAAACTAACAAAAACATCTTGAAAATTTATTTTGAACTTATTTTCCTGAACGGAAAGGCCAACTAACTCGAAGGTTGATACCCAGCGGACACATGACGTTTCAACAACGTCGGCTCAACGTCGATGCAACGTCATGACGTCGCATCGACGTTGAGGCGACGTTGTATAAACGTCATGTGCCTCTGGGTAGGAAGTATCAGGGTGACATGTAGAGCACAAATAGCAAATTTAATTCAGATTGGAAATTCAAGATGGCCGCCATGGCTGCCATATTGAAAATCTATTTTGAACTTCTCCTGAACCAAAAGGCCAATTGATTTGAAATTCGGTAAGAAGTATTGGGGCGACTTGTAGATCAAAAAGAGCCAAAATCTTTCCAGTCGGAAATCCAATATGGCGACAACCTTGAAAATGTATTTTGAACTTCTTCTGAATGGAAAGGCAATTGACTAAACTTGGCAATAAATATCAGTGCGAATTGTAAATCAAAAATAATTAAAATAATTTCAATTAGAAATTGAAGGTGGCTGCCATCTTGCAAACCTATTTTGAGCTTCTTCTCCTGAACAGAAAGGAAAATTGACTACTTGGTAGGAGGTATCGGGGAGATTTATAAATAACAGATAGCTAAAATCGTTCCGATCGGAAATCCAAGATGGCTGCCACAGTCACCATTTAGTAAATCTGTTTTGAACTTATTGTACTGGATCGAAAGACCAATTGACTCAAAAGTTGTCTGGTACTCAGGTAAGCGATACAGGGTCATCTTGGCCTTCTTGTATATGTCTAGTTTGGGACACCGTATGTAAAGATATCACGGAAACATGCCTATATATTTTGACCCCCTTAAACCCCATTTTTATATAGTAAAACTGGGGTTTTACAGGGGTATACATTATTTTCCTTATTTTTGCTCAAAAACATAGATTGTGGGTACTCGTTAGAACCGCCTCGCCGAGGCGGTTCTAACGAGTACTCACAATCTATGTTTTGAGCAAATGTATGAAAAATATCAGAGTTTTTTATTTGAAAATTTTCAATTTTTGGAGATGAAATTTTCTATATATTTGAATAGGCATGTTTTCGTAATGAGTACTCGATAAAGTACCATTTCAACACTGAATCTCGTGGTTTTATTACTTTCATTATCATTTTTAGTTTTTGTTCATTTTCTATTTTTCTCTTAGCATTTACTGACATTTACTGCCACTAAATGTGACATACCCTATTTTCACTTGCACCATTTAAAAAAAAATCGTTGCCTCGATTCCATTAGGCTAACTCACAGTAGACGTAGTGATTAAAATGCCAGAATTGCATTTCCCTAAAAATGCTTCGCAGACATTTTTACAATTATATTACCTTCACCTGTTAATCTAGCATTTGGAGTGCTGTTGCTCTGCTCTGTTCGACAAATGATTGTTATGAACTGTCCTTTGGTGATAGTGACAGTTAAGTTACAACATGATTCCTTTGATTGAGGTGCACTGGCTCCCACATTTCTATTTCCTTAAACCTTAACTGAAGGGTCCATGGAGTGCCCATTCACAGGACTCAGCCTACGAAAGGCATTAAGTTGACGAGAAAAAACAATTATGTACAGCCAGGTAATTAAAGTTCTATAATGAGCAAACAGATGGCATTACGAAAACACGCCTATTCAAATATATTGAAAATTTTACAACCCAAAAAAGGGAAATTTTCAGTTAAAAATCGCTAATATTTTTCTTATTTCTGCCCGAAACATAGATTGTGGGTACTCATTAGAAACCACAATCTATGTTTTGGGCAGAAATAAGAAAAATAATTAATACCCCTGTAAACCCCAGTTTTATTATATAAAAGTGGGGTTTTTGGGGTCAAAATTATATAGGCATGTTTTCGTGATGGAAACATAGATTGTGGGTACTCGTTAGAACCGCCTCGACGAGGCGGTTCTAACGAGTAACCACAATCTATGTTTTGGGCAGAAATAAGAAAAATAATTAATACCCCTGTAAACCCCAGTTTTATTATATAAAAGTGGGGTTTTTGGGGTCAAAATTATATAGGCATGTTTTCGTGGTGGAAGGAAAATCATAATCATCGCTTATGAACGAGCAGCTGTACACGGTTTGGTTAGGTGGTAACCATCATATGCTCGTACCACACGCTTTTGGACAGGAAATTGTAATTTAGAAAGCCTTTGACATCAACGCCGTTCTGCAGCGAAGAGGACAGCATTAGCATCCGATAAAAGATCAATCAATGTTATTCTTAGCATTTTCTGCAAATGTAATCCGCGGCCAGATTAGCAAAAACAATATGTGCGTCGCGTAGACGATAAGCATTAATTTTGTAATTACAGATACCTTGTTTAAACTACTTCAACTACAAACTGCTTTATAAAATGCATGTAAAAAATGGCAAAATAAATATAAATAATCTGGCATTACAGCTGTTAAGGTGGACAAAAAATCGATGTCAAGATTATACTGCCACGGGCCACTGAATGCAATTTTAGCCGTTCTGAACATTTTCCTATATTTCATAATTATTTTACGGACGAACTGAAAGGTTTGCCGGCTTGTGGTCTTTTTTAATATGTATACACTAAGCGTTTGATTTTTACAAATATTCTAACATATTCATTTACCCTTTGTCAGCAGCACCACTCGTCCTTACCGCATATAGTTTCTACGCCGAAACAAGACTCTCGGGTAAAATTCCGAGATCAGAAAACGATATGATACCTGTGCTTGCAAATTGTGCGAGATTTGGCTATTTACAGACGTATGTTAGTAACAAAAACGAATAATGGCTATTTACAGACATTACCATGCCACATTTACTAGGATTTCGTATTCCTAATGACGTAGGTACACCGTAAAAATGTTGTTTCAAAGTTATGTGCCAGCTCGGATATTTTATGTTGGTTAGTTTTTGTCATTCATATTAGTTTTATTATTTCGCTCACAACATACATGTTCCAACACGGTATTACGTCGCACTTCTGCTGGAGAGAAACGAAAACACTGTCCTGGTTTACTATAGCATCAGTACTAACCTAAGATCATGTCTGTTTTTATCACTTTACCCTGTTGCATCGTAACGTCGCAGGATGACGCCGCTGACGTTATTCAGATAATGGCGTCAAATCGAAAGGATACGTTTACCGCTAAAGCTGGTGCTAGGGGACGTATGCAGCCTCGCAAACTACAATGTTGCATATGAAGAGATGTAATCAAAGCGGGTCTCCGATTTTTGTGATTTTGTGTGTTCTTTGTTTCCAAAGGCAATCTTTTTGGACTTTCATTGTATTTACTTTGGTTTCAAACATTATACCGCTTTAACTATTCCGGGCCCAGTTGTTCAAAGCTAACGATGTCGTTAGTTAACGATTCGTTAAAATTTACATCGAGTGATATGCAAATACGCTGAAATTTTTTGCTGAAAAAATGTGAGTAGCTTTTGCAGTGCAAAAGCTACTCACATTTTTTCAGCAAAAAATATCAGAATATTGTGTAATGAATCCGCTAAAACAGTTAACGAAATGACCCTTAACGAGTTCGTTAAGCTAACGACGCTTTGAACAACTGGGCCCCGGTTGCTAAGGAGTATTTTAAGTTCTTTTTATTCTTTTACAAATTATTTATAACTATCGGTTTTTAAAAAAGATAAATTTTGTATCTATCGAATTATAATTGAGCTGGGACAAAGCATACTGTCCTCCTGAAGACGCTTTGGGTCCTTTGCTACCCATAAAGTGCCCTGCAAAGACTCTGAACAGACTGTGCTGTGCTCCGGCTCAGTTGTGAAATATCGTAAACATTCGGAAGTTATAATTGATTGATTGTGTTGGGGTTTAACGACACATCAACCCTTGAGGGTCATTTTGTGTCGTCTCCCAGAGAAAGGGAGAAAAGAGATAGAAGAGAGAGAGTAGAGGAGATGAAAGAGAGGGACAGGGAAGAAAGAGGAACAGGAATGAAAATGAAGAAACAGAAGAAATAAAAACATTCCCCCTCTACCCTTACCCACTACAAGGATAGCAGGCCTTGCCCAACTGTAAGCCAATATCAGTTGGACACCCCAGTGATGTAAGATACAGCACCTTCGCACCAACCGACCACCCCTCCTTGTAACTATGCTTTGTCCCACAGACTGGTTATCAAGATTCTAAATTTCCATTACGTTCCATAGTAAATTACACTGGAATTTCCCCAAAGTAAATATGATCAAGCTGACAAACGAACTCGGTAATTTTGAACAGTTTATTACAAACTGTCAACGTAAACTGTCGATGCATTGATGACGTTAGTTCTTTACCTTAACGTACTCAAACACTAAAACGAAGAACTGTGCATCTGAGTAAAACCAGTAAGCCGTAACGTGAGGAAATACGCAGGCTGATGTGAGTCTTCTCTGGTCGCACATGTCTTAGACATGTGCTACCAGAGAAGACTCACATCAGCCTAAGACATGTGCGACCAGAGAAGACTCACATCAGCCCACGTATGTGTGAGTCTTCTCTGGTCGCACATGTCTTAGACATGTGCGACCAGAGAAGACTCACATAAGCCTATGTATGCGCGCATTCTGGTCAGAGTATTCGTTGTCCGCATAAAGAAACTATGTCGTCGGCTATCCTTAATGTGCCATGTGAAGTGTCTGACTAGACTGCGCGAATGCGCAGGATGATCTGAATCTTTGCTGGGCGCACTTGTCCGAAGGTACGTTCCCTGACACTGCGGCTCAAATTATTTGAAACATTGACCCAATATACCAAAACTACCAAAATATTTTTTATAAATATTCCGCATTTTCCTTAAAGAACAATGCTGTTAAACTGGACAAAAACAAAAGAAAGATGTTAAGTTAAACCTAACTATTAATGCAATTATTCTTAGAATAGTCAAAAACTTAAACTAGATTAAATGACAAAAAAAAAAAAAAAAAAAAAAAACATAACGCATTCCGTTAAATTGTTTTCCTTTGGGGTAGATTGCTTTTCAGTAGGGTACTACAAAGTCCATCGGAACTTGAATTGTATGGTGACTTCGTGTATAAGTTTAGAAACATTTTAGTTAAACCTAAATTTTCTAATCAATTTAGTGAAATTGTTATATGTCATTAACGAATGCGATATAACATTGATGTCATAAAACAGTCTGCACTCAATCACGGTCGTTCACTTTTTTTTTTTTTTTTTTTTTTTTTTTTTGGTTACCTCTTTACTAGCACGCCGGTGGGTTAGGGTTCAGACTCTATGATGGCCCCGGCTAAAAAAGTTATTTATTTAGACGGTCTGGGCCGGAATGTTATATCTATGTTTCGGCCCACCGGAGATAAACTGGTAGTTTTCTTCTGCTTCAGTATTCCAGTGGTGTTGTTTGACACCCCAGGACTCTCCAAGTGTATCAACACTTTGTTTTTGTTGAGTCCTCATCTTTGCTTCATCGTATACTTTATCATCTTTGATTTATTTGTTGCCCGTAATAATTCATGGATGATTTAAAAGACATCCACGCAGACCAAACAAGCATATGTTTCTACCACAATGGAAGCTGAGAGCAAGGGTTGGCTAGCTCAAGCCCCACCCCCCCCCCCCACCCCCCCCCCCCCCCTCCTCCACAAGTAATTTATTTTAAATGTTCTGTAATATTTCACTTACAAATGTTTTTCTTTTAACAATTATGTAAGTTAAAGCTATATTCAGTTAAGTTTGGGTAACAGAGTTGCCACCGTTTTGGGAAAGGTTGCCAACTCTACTTGCCATCTTTTCTTTTCTTTTTCTTTTCTTTTTTTTTTCTGGCTGTTTTATTGTATTTGTCTGTCTTTCCCTTTGATGTTGAGAACTTGATGTGGATCTGATTGTATCAGTTCCTGAGTTCACGTATTTACTTTACTAGTGTGCAGACAAATATTATTGCATAAAAAAGCAGTGTCGCACGTTATTAACAGCCGTGCATTAACCGCCGAAAAGCCGTGTATTAACAAGGCAATTCACGCGCTGTTAATGCACGGCTACGCAACTTTCAATATGACCGTACCGGGGCACAGATTTGCTGCCGTTAGGAGATGTGTACTGCCCGGTCCTAGAACGAGCATAGTCCATGGAAATTGTGTTCGCGAGACATCGGTGAAAAGGCAAAACAAACTAGTGCAAGAAATAACGCGAAATGTAGCAAATGTTTTCAGTTTTTTATGCAATAATATCGATCGAACATGGTTTTTCAACGCATTACCATTCGCCAGGCCCCTTGGGAGATGTTGAAAACCGCGGCCTTCGGCCTCGGTTTTCAACCCTTTCCACGGGACCTGGCGAATGTTCATGCATGAAAAACCATGTTTGATCCCTATATTGTTTCCTTTTGGCTTGGGAGTATACTCCTTTTCAGAAGGCTACAAGTGTGTGAAATATTATTTTCTTTTAAAGTAGACCCTTCTTTTGGAAGGGTATTATTGTGCAGAAAAGCAAACAGGAAGTCACAAAAGTTGTCTTCCTAGTAAGAAAGGGCAGATAATTTACAAGGTGTATCCAGACGCATTATAGATGCTCTATAAACGACACTGATACATGTACATAAAAGGTCCGTACACTACTTCAATGGTTGGTTTAATTTACTCAGGATCGGCTTTACTACAGGAGGTAGGTTTTTCAATTTACTCAGTATTCGACATCTCTTAGAAAGTCGTTTTTGATTGGCATTTCTTTTAAATATGAATATGAAATTGTGACAATACCTTATCAGGTATAATATGTCTTTTTTCTGTGCTTTGTTTTCAAGTATTTATTGTAAAATTAACTTTACGGTCTGACCTTTGCAACTTCTATTGTAAATTTTGGAGAAACATATTTGAAGTTATTGGGCTTTTCTTTTGTTTCTAAAAAAAAAAAAAAAAAAAAAAAAATATCATGAACGTATTTTTTGTTCTTAATTCTCCAGCTATAATTTTCAGCAAATGCTAACATGCAAAACGTTCTATAACATCCTGCAGGCTTGTCTGCATGCACTGTCCTTTGTGAAAAAGGGTCCACTAAAATAAGAAAGAATGTGCTCCGAATGCTTTTCTAATGTAGTAGACCACACGTTCTTATGCCCCTGCCACGAAGTCCATTTAATAAGAAATACTTTGAGACAAACCCAAGTCTTCTTGTATAATCAGTGAGTACTACTCCAGTCCAGTTTGGCAAGGATTTCACAGGTGAATGGTTTAGTAATTATTTACTTCTTTAATTATTTACTTCTTCTTGTTTTAAAGAGTGGTTTGAAAGTTGAATTAATAAGAGAATTTTGTCTGGGCATTAATGTCTATGTATGTATGCAATTGCTGCACACCGTCAAGCGTTAAATCCTGAGAGTATACAATTATATCATTATTGGGTCGATTGTTTATAACCGAGGAAGTGAAGTGTTAATTGATCAGGCATCTGCACTGTTTGCTTAAATAAGAGGAAGTGAAATGTTATTTGAAACATTCGTAAGTTCCGGTTCAAGACCATTTTCCCAGCCCACACTCAGAGATATTCGACCCACCAGTGCTGTCAGCGCTTTTGAAGCAAAGTCTAGAATGCTACAGTCTATCAGGTCAAACATAAACGCTGCAGATAGAAACACGCAGACACAGAAAAGGATTAGAATTGTAGAAAGTATGCAAATAGTTTTAGTATTTGACCTTGACCTTGAAGTCTTGAGTACGGAGAATCAAACCAATAAACTAAATATAAAAGCTATCTATAAAAACTCCTCAGGAAATGGCAAAAGAATAGACCTAAAGTAAATGCTAAAGGCAAGATTTAACATCATGATTTTAAGCGTGCGACTTTCCTTGAGGCCACTGGTAGTTGTTATAATGAACGGACTTGCCATGCAACTGCCGTAGCATGGCAAATACATTGTTAATATGTATAGAGAGTTGATCAGTCTAACAGTTTCGTCCAGATGTTCAGCCCAGTAGCTTGGTGTTCACTTTTTAACAAGAGATTCTGGGGTCCATCCTCAGCTATGGTGCTCAGTAGGATGTTTCTTTAAAGTTGTTTCTGATTTTTCATTTCCAATAATACTTCAGACCATCTATACACATATCAGTGAAGCAGACGAAGGCTGTCTGACAATAAAAGCAGAACTTAAGGTCGTCAGGTGAATGACCAAACAGGTGCAAATAGTATAACCCACCAGAGTCTTGGCAGTGTGGGAGAAATAATAATCTCCCACTTAGGTCTTATACAATCAAGCTAATGGAAAAGAATCAATGCATTTATACAAGAGTGCGTATGGTACTTCTTAAATCTTTGTGACAAAGCTGTAAACCACAGGTAAACCAGAAGTCTACATTAGTGCATCATCTTTCAATATTTTCTTTTCCTTGTGTTAAATATGGAATCATTGTAACACTTAATTGCACAAAAATTGGACTTTTCCTAACCGTTCCAAGGCAGTTCTTCTTTATGCGTGCGTCGGTGGTTTTATAACGGCGGTAGAACGTCTCCCCGTACATCACTATAGTGCAAATTATATTTCATTTCATTTGGGATCATTGGGCCCATTGGGGTATATTTGAAAATGGAGTTCTTCTCATGTATATGCTAGAGGGCGTAAGCAGTATTACAAAGTTCATTACTGCTTATGAACAGTCTCAATAAAACCGAGGCTCCCATTTTCTTATTCGAAGTGTGTTCTTTGTTCCCAAAGACAATCTTTTTGACGTTTATTTATATGTGACTCTTTTTTTGTCCTAATTGGTTCCTCGTCGTTCCTTCTTTTGGTGCCTCGAGAGGGTTGAGCTTGGTGATTGTGGCATTCCTTTGATATCTTCACTTATGTTGAAAATTTGTCTACGATCAATTGTTCCTTATTTGTATGACTGGGGTTAGAACTTACAGAAGACTCGGACGCAGGACCGGGATTACGTTCTACTCCTGCTATCAAGAGTAAATACATGATTATCAACAGTTCAAAATAATTAAGATGCTTAATACCTTTAATTTTAGCTTGACGGCTATAATTCAGTCCAGTCCGTATCCGGTAACTCTCAATTGCAATCATTATTAAGTAATATTGTCAATCAACGCCTGAAAAAGACTGGACGATACGGATATGGACATGGGACTAAGAGATCGACTAAAATAAAAACATGTTCCCCCGTGGATAAACAAAGACATACAAAAACAATACATATAAACAGCAAAACACATCACAAACGGCATTGAGAAATTGGAATAATGAACAATTTCGTATCTGAATTAAACAGAAACAGAGAATGTATATATTACTCAGCGAGAATTTAAAATATTTTCCCTCTGAAATGTCGACTCATAAGCAAGTTGGACATCGTCATGAGAAACGAGTACCCACAATCTATGTTTTGTACAGAAATATGAAAATTATCAGAGTTTTTTTATTTGAAAATTTTCAGTTTTTGGAGGTGAAATTTTCTATATATTTGAATAGGCGTGTTTTCGTAAACACGAAAATGTGCCTTTTACAGCTCATTGGTCTACAACGTAACGCCATGCTTTGTGGGTGAAATGAAGTCGTATGTGATAATATTCTTAGCAAATCATTTCCATGTTTAGCTTTTTATTCAAGTATGTCACATTCGGTATATTTATGACCGATTGTTGAGAACATAAGGCACAAGATGCCAATTGTTTGTTATTAAGTATAGATGCGGCCCATAGTCGGACTCATAACCTAAATATGATTACAGCCAGAAGGGCTTTATGTTGAGTGATTTGGGGGTGATTACCCATCGACAAATTCCACAAAAAAAAAATAAATAAAAAATAAGAAAAATAAAATTCATTTCTTATAATTCCGACTAGGTCACATTAGCGTTGAAGACACTCGTGAACTGGCTCATTTTAGAAATTTTCGCAAAGTTAATAGTTCCTAGATTCCTGTTCAGCGGATTTATCAAAGTATAAATGCCGTTTTGAATTTGTTCTCGACCAATCAAATGCGCTAAATGAGTTGAAGCCTGTTGAGTCATTACAGCCTGATTGTGAACCACCAGCATATAAAACTATAAATACGTAAATTTGACTCTCGTTATCTCAAACACTGATAACTCAAAGTAGTATAATCAAACTAAATACAGTGCAATACTCGTTCAGTTTGCTTACATTTCAAATTCTTTTGTTTCAAACTTATGTTATCTCAAACCAAACATTATGGTCCCTTGGATTTCGAGATATCGAAGTTCGACTGTATGTTGAACCTAAAGCTGGCATTTAGAGTTTTATATTCCACCAACGACTAAATTTATACACCAAAAATATAATTGTATTTTAACACGGTTAAAACCTTACCTTTTTTAACAAACAATATTCCATATGATTTGTGTAGACACTTACAATGTAAAATGAACAGAAAAGTCAGTGACTTAATTAATATCTTAAAAGTATTTAGTAATCATAAGCATTACAAACAAATAACATTATGAACCGATACAGGGGAAAAGGGCACACTTCGTCTATGCGGGCATTGAAGGTCCTGATTAGATATTCGGGCAATCTGATCAGGGCCTTCATCGCCCGCTTACAGATTCAGTGGATATTGCACAATACATTGATGAACAAAGAAGCCCCCAAATTAGACTGAGCTCACTGTACAGCTTCGTTTGAGTGTTCGCTAGTTGCACAAGACGTAGAGCACCTTTCTCGCGTGCGTCACTTATGAAAATTAGTATCGGGTCAAGAGAAAAAGAACTTTGTGAATACGCAACTAGTGAGGTCTGGTCTGGATTTTTGCTAGCCGTTTATATCATCGCGAGGTTTATCATTGTAGATACAAGAGAATGAATACCCTGATTAGACTGCCTTTGTTTTACGCAAATGCTATCAACCATATGCTTCTATAAAAACATTTGACTGTTTCCCTTCTTACAAAATTTGAATCGTTCGTTTTCAACCACTTAACTTGTATCAGTCTATGGGCAAATTGGCAGACGACAAACTGATGATTTTTTTTTCATTATTCCTAGACAATGGGTTTTCTCATTTCATGCAAAGTATCTCATTCAGAGATACTTTGCAATGAATATAAAATCCCTATTTTCTGAGAAAAAGAAAGAAATAATCGAAATGCCGTCTGCTGATTATTTTTTTTTTTTCCAGCATGCTGAGCGTTATGAAATACGGAAGCTAAATATGGTTATAAAAGTTGTTTTTATGAGTCATCAGGACGTCGATGGGTTCAGAAGCTAAATATGGCAACCGAGTTGTTATTGTGAGTCATTATGACTTATATGACTCCTGACCTGGCGCTATGGTTAACCTTCAGTGGCTCAGACTACACATGTCTAGAACAAATATCTTTGGTCCCAGCCGGCCTCGGTGGCTCTTTGGATGCGCCGTCCGACTGGAGACCAGGAGGTCGCGGGTTCAACCCCCGCCGAGGTCGGCAACATTCTTTCGTGGAGATTAATCATGAAATATTTTCTACGGTCATTCTCTCCCTTCCGCTGATTCAAGAAGGGCAGTTGTCAGTTCCTGGCGAAAGAATGTGCACAATACTGGTTAACCGCTTAGAGGACTAAGCCTGCCCAGTAAACGTGTGGTTAGGTAAACTGACCGCGCTCGACATGACCCCATTGGGTTGACTGGGCCGTAAAACCTCAACACAAACCAAAATCTTTGATCCCAAGGATGTTCGAGCCATTGAAGTTCGACTGTCCATGATCTTACTAAATGGAAAAATTACGTGGTGACGAGCATGTGCAGGAAAACAGCATGCATGCGACACCGAACACAGATGAGCTGCCACGACTTGCAGTAATAACAGCTGCAGAAAGTGGATATAATCCCCTTTAGCAGGTCGGATCTTTTTGGGGCTGCAAAGTTTCACCAGGGACCAGGCCATGACACAATGGGCATACATCACAGGGACAATTTTATATTTATCATCTAATATTTGAAATAAAAGATTATGTGCTTAAGTTTGTTTTGTTTGACAAATTCAGAATCAAGCTTAAGTTGCTTTATTGTTAAGATCTGACGGGTTACGTTTTTCATTTGATTATTATACTAAATAATGGTCGCCTATGATTGGTGTATAAATGGCCTGTTCTATTCTAATATACTTTATTCTGTTCTTCCAGAGATAAGTGGCATTCAGCTAAACGCATTGTGTCACATGGTCCATATTACGCGACACGATGTTACCCTAAGTTGTATTATACGATCTTAAGGGACCTTGATAAATATGATAAAATTGCGCCACTCTATGACAAGGGAGGCAAATTTTATGACTTTCTCTTTGTTTTCCTGCACACCAAGCCCGTCTGAAAGGCAATATACTAAAAGGAAAGAATTTGCTCCTGGATAACTCTCCTTTTAGAGTAAATTCCTTTTTCAGAAGGGAATCAAAATGTTTTTTTATTTGTTACTCCATTAAAAGCGTATGTATTCCTATTAATTGATGTTGCTCTATCAATGGTTATGAAAATATGACAAGGATAAAGATTACCGTATTTACCATATATATTCGGACAGACAGGCCTGAGCAAACAGTTTAGACCCAGATGAGACGCCGCAGAACGCGGCGTCTCATCTGGGTCTACACTGTTTGCCACTCATCAAGCAATTGTTAGACACAACATCGGGTAGTGAATTGTACTGGTTCAAATTTTAGAACATGTATGGTAAAGAGTTGGGGTGTCCGAATACTTATGGTAAATACGGTATGTACGAAGGGCAAAACTCTGACAGTATTCTGTCCAGTGAACCGATTAGGTACGTGACAAATCGTCATCAAATTTATATCAATTAGATGAATTTTCATCAATCGGTACAGAAACAAAAGCAAGGTGCTGATTTCGTACTAATAGACGTAAATCTGTATTACATTCAAACACATCTCATTGTCAGGTTTTATCCTAAGGAAAGCATCGCCAGCTAGTCTGGGATGTCGCCCAAACAATAGATAATGTGAGGAATACCGTGTGCTGTCATGAAGAGTACCGTTATGTGCGTTTAGTAAAGAAGGTACAATGACTTCCAATCGAATTTTTGGTGGTCCTCCAAAGTTCACAACATGTTAAGCACGGTCCTGTAAATCTTTCAGGTATTCTATTGCCCATTGAATAAGTAGTTCTTGACTTATCTATCATGGCAATGGCACAATGTTCCTTGATAACATGGCTCTCAAACTTGCGACCCTGCCCGCTGTAGATGCGTATAGAAAGACCATATGACAAATGAGGTTATTAAAGACAATTCTGGTGTTCGTTTTAGCAGTTTGGCTCTTTGTGGGGATTGCCTGAGCAAAATGTATACTTCTTAGCCATTGATTAGATAAATTATCTTTTGAACAAATGACACTGATATTTTTTCTCATATCCCCATGAACGTAAGTTGTGGGTACTCATTTGAAGCGCCTCCGCAGGACGCTTCAAATGAGTACCCTCAACTTATGTTTTTGTGGAGAAATAAGAAAATATTTATCTTATCCCTCTTATTCAACGCCATGTATGGTGTGGCATGTTCATTATTGGATCCATTTGGTATATTTGAAAATTGATTTCTGATTATGTATATGCTAGAGGGCGTAAACAGTGTTGCAAACTTCATTACTGCTTATGATGAGTCTCAATAAAACCGAGACTCCCATTTTATAATCCGTAGTGTGTTCTTTTTTTCCAAAGGCAACCTTTTTGACGTGATTTATAATATCGGACAGTAATAAAAACTGAAACAATTAAGCAGATAAAGACTCATTATACAGTTACACAGGTTGCTAAAGTATCTAGCAAATTATAAAGCTGGTTTTGAAAGATCATATAGAAGATTTCCAGGAAGAGCTAAAATCACAGAATGAAGCCTTGCAATAAGATAAAAAAGAAGAGCAAACAAGCCCATACAGACTGTGGACAAGTCACAAACCAAAGAAACGCAAAGTAATTCGCTCCGTCTTCCCCAACAAGGTGGACACTGTGCTTGACAGGGTCCACAAAACACAACGATTAGACAACGTACAGGACAAAGCATAAAACGCCCCGCAGCGAGCAGCCACAATGAAACACAAAGGACTAACATCACCAGGGCCCAGTTTTTCAAAGCGTCGTTAGCTTAACGAGCTCGTTAAGGGTCATTTCGTTAACTGTTTTAGCGGATTCAATATACAATATTCTGATATTTTTGCTGAAAAAATGTGAGTAGCTTTTGCAGTGCAAAAGCTACTCACAGTTTTTCAGCAAAAAATTTCAACATATTTGCGTATCACTCGATGTAAGTTTTAACGAATCGTTAACTAACGATGTCGTTAGCTTTGAACAACTGGGCCCAGATCTACAGCCTTAGAATGGTCAGTTGTAAAAACTGATAAGTTCTAACAATTCACGCCTCGAAATATAGACGCCTCTGTTTTCATTTTAAAGTTAAACCTGTTCTAAAGGGTTGGCTGTATTTATAGCGGAACATGGGGGTACACATTACATGGACTTGTTAACAGTGACTTGTTAACTTGAGAGGTACAGTTGAACTAAAATGGCTTGAACTTATTTGGAACCATGGAAATTTATTCGAAGCATGAGTAGTTCGAACCACTGAGGGTTAATCATGGCGCCAGGTCAGGAGGTAAATGGCGATAATTTAAGGAAATCTTTTCGATCTTCTACACCATAATGGTATGTTGTGTGTAATCATTAAAATCGCCTCGATCAGGCGATTTTGGTGATTACGCACAACATACAATGCCATCATAAAATAAAAAAAAAATAAGAAATTTCCTAAAATAATTGTTTTGTTTAGCTTACGGAAGAATTTTGTAAAGACTAAAAGACAAGTTCGAATTAGTCATGGTAAACGTGCCATCTGTGTTCGAGCTACTGAGGTTCGACTGTATTGTGCCACATGACCAAGTATCATCATGCGACACATCGCCGTGCGGACGGTAAAGTACAGCTAATGCCTGAGGCGATCTAGTAGTGGGAGCATGAAAAAAAAGAAAAAAAGAAATAACCAAGCATGATTTATAATCGTTTATTTGGTTCAAATTTAGAAAACGTTTTACAGGACTCGCCTATTTACTCTATAAACAACCTATTTATACTGAGCCGCAACTTGAGAAAACAGACATTCTGACATATGCGCAAATCGAAGACTCTAATCAGTCTGCACACCCGCGCAGTCTGGTCATCACGAAAACACGCCTATATAATTTTGACCCCCTTCAACCCCAGTTTTATATAGCAAAAGTGGGGTTTACAGGGGTATACATTAATTTTCTTATTTCTGCTCAAAAACATAGATTGTGGGAACTCGTTAGAACCGCCTCGCCGAGGCGGTTCCAACGAGTTCCCACAATCTATGTTTTGAGCAGAAATATGAAGAATATCAGAATTTTTTTCTGAAAGTTTTCATATTTTGGTAGCAAAATTTTCAGTGTATTTGAATAGGCAAGTTTTCGTAATGGAAGCTTTATCTACGCAGTCCATTTACCAGTCCAAATTCTGCACTGTTTTTAGTGTATCATAACCCTTAAATTTCCTAAAATCCCCTAGTGTTCCATAATTGCAATAACAAACAAAAGCCCTCTGCAACCAACACGCAAGCTGTCCACTCTCTGGACAACCTATAGCCTAATACATCATTTTTGGGTCAGCTGTTTAAATCTAGCCACAGTATCCAATCGCAGATTTTTTTAAGTGTTTGTCCACATAATTATCATTGACCAATGTAATCAAACCGCGCGTAAGACGAAATCCAGATAATGGTTATTTATAGCCGGTCTGTTCTTGTTGCTGTGGCGTCAGAATGCCAGATTAACAGAGGGTTATCTGTAAAACTTGTACTGGGACATTGGCAAACAGTGCAGATCCAGATCAGACACAGCAGAACGTGGCGTGTGATAAGGGTCTGCACTGTTTGTTTAAATTACTGAAAGTTAAAGATCAAATGAAACAGTATTACGTCCCCGTTCAGGAACATTTTCTCAGCCTATACTCAGAGACAATCGACCCACCAGTGCTGTCAGTGCTTTGATTTGCGGACACGCATTTCAGGTTCTTGTGCAAACGTGTGCTATTTTCAATAGCAAATGAATCACTCATAAACAAAAGAAAAACTATATTTTGAATATGTTCATTTTTATTATTTTCTTTACAATAGTTCGAAAATCGCCCAACTATTTTAAGCGACATGTTAAAAGTTGTAGTATTTTTTGCTGTCGTTTTGTTGTTCGTTTCGAACAAGATCATTTTCGCCGAACGATGACGTTAAATGAAGACAGTGGTGTCGTCCAATTACTTGGAAATAGTTAATTAGTAAAACAATACGAAAACTAGTACAGAAAATAAGTATTTCTTAAATTGTAGCTACAGTACCGAGCTTGTTCAAATCAATAAGTTGATTCAGATTTAATAGATTATCAGAATAAGACTAAACTTTACGGTTCCTTGCATACGACCACCTTCAAGATGAACCGCACATTGTGAAAATGTGTCTTCGAACCATATGCGGAAAGCAAAGACCGAAATCGCGCAGTCTGATCAGTGCTTTTATTATCCGCTTACATAACTGTTGGGCAAACTAATATATAGGCACACGATAAACATTATTCAAATATATGGAAAATTTCACCTCCAAAAACTGAAAATTTTCAGATAAAAACTCTGATATTTTTCATATTTTTGCTCAAAACAGAGATCTGGGTACTCGTTAGAACCGCTAACGAATACCCACAATCTATGTTTTTGAGCAAAACTAAGAAAAATAATGTATACCCCTATATAGAGTATAGAAATGTTTACTATATAAAAGTGGGGTTTAAGGGATCAAGATTATATAAGCATGTTTTCGTGATGAGCCCCTGATCAGACTATACCTATCAGTGGACATTATTATTTGCCAGTTTGTTACATCGCACTTTAATTCAATGCATTCTTCAATTTAGTTGCATAATTTTGTAAAAATGTCTACGCTGAAGTTATTAAGGTAAAAGTGATGAAAACTGATAAAAGCAATAAACATAATTTCTAGAGGCCTGTAAACACTTCACTTACTTTTCATACAACACTTTTCACGCACCTCTGTTTCGAAATCAAAGTAAAATTTCGATGCCTAGTTTTCGACGACGTCGCCATTAACGTCAATGGGCATCTTTTAATTTGATAATGTATGCTCATTGTGAA
This sequence comes from Anodontia alba, assembly GCA_964016985.1. NCBI lineage: Eukaryota > Metazoa > Mollusca > Bivalvia > Lucinida > Lucinidae > Anodontia > Anodontia alba. The sequence continues at coordinate 88,868,879 of OZ024831.1, forward strand.
TAGTGATAGCTCCATTATCTACATACCAAAACTCGCACTGTGTTTTTCTTTTAGTTTACGTCTCGTGTATTCCTTTTCATGAAATTTATGCCTATTTGGTAAAGCGCGGGTGATTTCGAAAGATTAATGAATGCATTGATTTGAACGGCAGCGTCACAAAGCGGCATCATAAAAAACATGCCTATATAAGTTTGACCCCCTTAAACCCCACTTTTATATAGTAAAACTGGGGTTTACAGGGTATACATTATTTTTCTCATTTCTGCTCAAAAACATAGATTGTGGGTACTCGTTAGAACCGCCTCTCCCAGGCGGTTCTAATGAGTACCCAAAATCTATGTTTTGAGCAGAAATATGAAATTCATCAGAATTTTTTTTTATCTGAAAAGTTTCATTTTTTGGTAGTAAAATGTTCAGTATATTTGAAAAGGCATGTTTTCGTCATGGCAAATTATTATGTCCATTGACAGTATTTTCGCTGGCTGATCTGGCTCTTTGTTATTTACTTACACCTTGACTACACCTTTTAGCAATTCCACGGCTGAACATTACGAAAACATGCCTATTCAAATATACTGAAAATTTTACCACCAAAAAATGAAAATTTTCAGTTAAAAATTCCTAATATTTTTCAGATTTCTGCTCAAAACATAGATTGTGGGTACTCGTTAGAACCGCCTCGGCGAGGCGGTTCTAACGAGTACTCGCAATCTATGTTTTAAGCAGAAATAAGAAAATGAGGTATACCCCTGTAAACCCTAGTTTTACTATATACAAGTGGGGTTATGGGGGTCAAAATTATATAGGCATGTTTTTGTGATGAAAAATCAGCTGCAAAACCACACCAGACCCACATATGTCAAGATAGGAGAGATATACAAGACAATTTTGTTACCTCTTGCACAATAGTTATTGGGCCACGTCATGAGAAAAAGGGTCTTGGGGACACATGCGAACAGATCAGCTAGCAGAACCCCACAACCTGATACAAGACTTTGCCAAACAGCTATATATTCTACAGTTCCGGTGGTTCTGTAAGCGGACAGCGAAGGTCATTATTAGACTGCGCAGTCCCATCATGATCTTCGCTATTCACATGTGTCCTAAAATATACTCGACAAAATAATTAAAAGATCAGCAGTTTCAGTTTCCCTTTGATTAACATTCAAATGCATCCCGTCAGTTGTTGAAATCGCAATACTACTATTTGCAAGCCCAGTGCAATATATTCAACTACCAAAGTGTCAATGGCGCGAACATTGTCAGCCTAGAAGACTGAGCTCTGAAAAATCACTTTTTTTACCGCAAAATGATGTTGTTGTTTTTTCAGATAATCTGAAATTTTCAATTTATAGTCAAAACGATGATTTACCCCAAACACAATCTTGCAAATTCCACTTTCTTAGGGGTAAAAGACACACAGATATGGCCAGAAAAAGAGGTCAACCCTTTAAGAGGCTAAACTTACCTCGATGATTCCCCATAGACAGTGAATAATCTATAGAGGGTACCTGTAGGAAAATGTGAGTTTCTTAATTAAAATTAAAGCTTTCTCTATGAGTTATTGTTAGTTTGAAGTCAAGACATGACTTTTCATGTTCAAATGTCATTTTTTTTATTTTTGGGTAAAAAGTAGCATTTTTTTACAAATTTTAACATGAAAATTTTCTTTTCAATTTTTTTTTGTTGGAAACACTCCTTTTCGGGTTCCACTTTAAGAAACAATCAACAATATTTCAGTATCTTCTGTGGTTTTGCCCATAAACTAGGTCAAAGTTTGCATATATGGAAAATTGCACTAAGTGACCTTTAAATTATTTTGTTGAATATATATTACTCCCATGACGTGGATCACCTGCATGTATAGTCCCAACATTAAGACTAAATTTTGGAGTGCCTAAAAGTGATCTTTACTGAAGTGCTCTTAGTATTGATTATAGGGATCAAACATGGTTTTTCATGCATTAACATTCGCCAGGTCCTGAGAGAGGTGTTGAAAACCGGGGCCGGAGGCCGCGGTTTTCAACACCTCCCTAGGGGCCTGGCTAATGTTAATGCATTGAGAAACCATGTTCGATCGCTATTATTGCATCAAAACTGAAAACATTTGCTACATTTCGCGCACTATTTTGTTTCTCCTTCTCACCGATGTCTCGCGAATACAATTTCCATGGACTATGCTCGTTCTAGGGCCGGGCAGTACAAATCTCGTAACGGCAGCAAATCTGTGGCCCCGGTCATATGGAAAGTTGCGTAGCCGTGCATTAACAGCGCGTGAATTGCCTAGTTAATACATGGCTTTTCGCCGGTTAATGCACGGCAGTTAATAACGTGTGATACTACTTTTTATGCAATAATATAGAATAATAAGTAAGAAACCATTTAGAACTGGTAAAAGCTGCTCTAAATAGCGAAATAGTCCTAATTTCAAGTGGTCTAAAAAGCGCAATTGTACTGCGTTGGTTTTTATGTGAAACCCCAGTCAATAAGTTTGAGGAGAAAGACGTCAAGTTTAGTGTTAAAACTAACTTCTGACGCAACTTAACGTCTTTAACCTTGCAAGCATTTTAAGAAAACTTCTTTTATTAGACCTTGTTTTCAAAGCTGACCATGCAATGTTTTCAAAAACGTCTCTCACTCCGACCAAAGATATGGCCGAACATTCCATATAGAAGTCCATGCCACATTTTGCGGCCACGTTTCTCGCTTCTTCAGTCTTTACAAGGTTTTTGTATTTCTTGGAGCCGTGGTAACGCAGATCCGTCATACATCCTACTAAAACTATAGGCTTTCTCTTTCTTCCTAAAGACTGCTTTATTTCAGGTAGCCAAAAGTCCCTGACATTGTCAAAACTTGCTCTGTCAACAACAGAGAAAAATATCACAATCACCTCGCTGCGTTTGTAGCATACTTCGCGAATCGCTTTCCGATGATGGTCGCCGGAAGTGTCAAACACGTTCATTTTGAACTGCTTCTCAGAAACTGCTATATTGCCTAAAATAAGAAGAATAAATATGACGTAAAAAAATTTACAGATTTCAGTGCATCATGATATAATTCCAACTCAACAGGATAATACTAATTTTGTGCAATTTGATTGATCTAGAGTAAATCTAACACGGCATTTATACGTCGATAAATCTATTAGCAAGAACCTTAGAATTATGTTCTAAACATCCATTTTTTAAAAGAGCCATTTCTTAAGTAAATCTGATTTAGCTGGTCCTTCGTTATGGTTGTTCGATTTCCTCGTCAGGTCGCGTTTAAAGTTAATGTTTGATTTGCTGGACTTAAAAAGAGCAAGTAACACTATTAAATACAGTTGACTCTCGCTATCTCGAACTCGCTTATCTCGAATAACTGCTTATCTCGAAGTGAAAATCTGGTCCCTGTCTAAATATGAACAGCTAACAATAGGTAAAAAATATTGTGGAAAAGAGGAGAAATTGCTCCTGAGGAGCAATTTCTCCTCTTTTCCACAATATTTCCAATATCTCTAACTTCAAGAGTCCAATAGCATACTTATATATTTGTTAAATGTGGTTGTCAGAATTATTTTTTCCTAAATTCTGCAAATCTGATATATCGTGATACGGATATCAGAAGTATTTCAGAGAGTCCCTTGGAATTCGAGATAACGAGAGTCGACTGTACGTTTGCAATTTTCATAGAAAATAGGTCTTGATAATCCATGCATATTGTCTCCTAATATGATAATTCATATAAAGTGCAACCTCTAGTTTCTCGAAAACTTGTAGCAAAAAATATAATCCAACAGTCGTCTGTTGATTGAGTCCAATGAAATCTTATAGTGCATATTGAAGAACACTAAATTAAATTTTCTGAGTGCAGTTGCACGAAAATTATTTTTATGTGCGTTAAAATCAATGTCTGAACTCTCTACATGCTGGGTAAAAATTCAGCAGACGACATCTTAATTTTTTAAATATTTTCCCCAGAAAAGAGAATTTGGCATTTCATGCAAATTGTCATCGCTGTGAAAAAGAAGAAAAATGTCATTAATTTGTCGTCTGCTGAATTTGTCAATAGAGAGGAACATGTAAAGGTTAAAGAAAATTCGGTACTCACCAGTTAAAGGCTCTAAATATGTTTCGGTGTACTTTGAACACATTGGAAAGCATTGCTGAGTAAAAGCTAGTGCCATCCACGACTTCCCAACTTTGTGGTCTCCAACAATTGTACAAGGAATTGTTTTCTTTTTCTTGTGTTTTCGGCCTTTATGTTGTGTGTTTCGGTTTAAATTTCTTTGCCTTTGTTTGAACATCTTTTTTAAATAAATTTAACTTTGGTACGTTAATATACACAACTTTTGCGCAACTAGCACTTTCATATGCCATTTAAAGTTTTATAACTAATAAAGTAAATGTGATAAATACTCAGCCAATCAGAAATAAGAACTAATTAGCGACGGCCGTATGTTTTTATGAAGAAATGGCAAAACTTTCATAGTTTTTAAATGCAAACAATGATCTAGAAATTCGTGGACGTAAATTGTATGGTAATATGACGTAGAAGAAGTGGGCAATAAATGGACAACCAGTAAGTGCTTAACAAGAGACCCAGGGGCGTAAAACAGCCATTGTATATCTGCAGACGTGATGCAACATTTTTTCAAGTATTGCCAGAGCAACTAGAACAGAAATTTGACAGCGCCGTAAAAAGATCAAAGTTCATCCTAGAATCATCATTTGAACAAACTTGTTAGACCTTGCATCCCCGTTGCTGTATATCAAGATTCAGCCTCAAAGCTTTCTTTGTTCTGGAGGCGCGCGGATTGATCTGTGCCTTTGTTGTCCGCATATGTCATGAAGAAAACATTTCCCATGGAGCAGCTCTCTGAACGAGCGTTTTGACTTCCTCAGCATGTTTAAAACTCATTTTGATTAACACAAAAGAAGTCGTAAAAGGGTTTTTCGCGGCATAAGGGGATAGTGAAGGCCTAGACAAACCTGTGCATCAGATCAAGACGTCTGCTGTCCCTTATATATTCGTTGGATACTGTAGAATATATCGATGTGTTGCAAATATAATGCTGCTTCACTGCTTGATCTTGATCTACCTTGTTCCTTGTGACCATAAGTCGTAACTGGACTGGATACATTTGGTAGATTTTCCGCCTCATCTTGTTCAATGGAGATAACTTTTGTTATTTCCTGTTTGCTTTCCTGCAAACCAAGACCCTTTTACAAAGGGGTTCTCTCTTAACCCTTCTCTTGCTGAACACGACATCCCTGTCTTAGCAAACAGTGGAGATCCAGATCAGTTGGCTTCTGAAAAAGCCAACTGATCTGGATCTGCACTGTTTGTCATTCAGTATGTGAATTTATATCAACAGCCTGGATCAAGCAATCTGATTGGCCAAAAATTGGAAGTGGACGTGGCATCTTAATTTATTCAGCATGACAAGGGCTAAAGGAAAAAATTTGTAAAATCAATTTTCAAAGAGTTGCCTTCCTTCAAGAAGCATCCAATACCCTTCAGCTCATCTGAAAAACAGAATGAATAATAGTGATGACTTTTCATCCCGAGTCCGTGTGTCCGCGCCTAAACAGTCTCTAACCTCGTCTCTGGTCAATGAAGCGATTCCAAGCTTATGTTGTAGAGATGTTGCTTAGGTAGGGAAAATTAATGTTAACAAAAAGTTTGGAGGTATGGCGTTTTCATAGGCTGTCATGACAATCAAAAAGGTTCCGAAGACTTTTAAAGGGATATCATGGCGCTCCATGTTTAGGATGGGGAATAGATAGCGTTAATTAGTGGTCTCTACACCCCGTACAATGTCACCAACACTAATATGCTACCTTTATCTCCCACCTGCACACTAATAAAATATAATGTACAGCCAGCCTGTTTAGACAGTATGTATCTCTATTATATATTTTATTTAGTAATCATTAACCGAGCCGCAACGTGAGAAAACGCACCTTCTATACCCAGCTAGCATTCTACGTAAATCTACATCGGGCCGTCATCGGCCCGTCAGCTACCCTGACGGGCCGATGACGGCCCGATATAGATTTACGTGGAATTAAGTTCCTTAATTGAGTTTAGACAAACCACCATGCAGCGCTTATAGTCTGGTATAGTTGACCTTTCGCGGGGGTTTCTGAGAGCCTTATCTCACATGTCTTTGTCGGTTTGGTGCGCGCCAAAGCAGCAGCTTTTTCCTTACGAATTTAAATTAATTGGTGTTTACAGAGACGTTCTTTGGTGTTTATAGAGATGTTCTTTAATATATTAGTGTGTCAATGACGTTGTCGTACTTATATTTACTGTGCTGTGTTTCCACGTTGTGTTTCCTCTTTATATGTGAAAAAATGGAGTGACACTGAAGAAATGCCCCATAACAGCACAGAGACGGAGAGCTTCAATTTTGACGAATGGGCAACGGGCCTAGGATTAAGCAGAAAAGTAACTCAAATACTGCGTCAAGAGGAACTAACTTCTAAGACAGCACTCAAACTTATAAAGCTGAAGGACTTGAAAGAGCTAGGTCTCCCTCTGAGATCCGTGAAAATCATAGAAAATGAAATTCACATTTGGAATAAAGGTCAGAACACTTCGGACAAATTAGGAAACAGTGAAAAGGACATGAATATTAAAGCAGAGATACTGGCTGGGGCAGGTAAGACTCTTGATGTTCTTTTAAATGATCAGCTGCCCCTATCAGATAATCCTACATGTAAACCTGTGCTATTCGGACAAATGGACCCTCGCACGATCCTTACCTTAAAATCCCAGACTAACAAGGCTGTGCATATCACACAATTCCTTACTGAGAAATGTAAACGTAGACGACAGAGCAGACGTAAAGAATTTGTTCTTAAATCGGGGTCCGCTAATTCGGAAACTCTTGTGTTAAAGGCCGATGAGGAACATCCATATCCGGGAATTTTTATAGAAGAATGGGGTGCGGCAAATATGTGCCTGTTAAATCATTTACTGGCTACACAAAAACTTAGCAGGAATGACATTGAGTTCTATTTGGCGTATACTACAAAAATCTTTGAATTCGCCGAGAAATATGAATGGAACAGTGTTTTGAACTATGACTATGCGTATCGTGAACTGCAAGCTGAGCACCAATTCCAGTGGGGAACCTTTTCACCTAACATGGAACTACAGTTACTTGTCCCAAAGCGCCCTCGTCAGGGTGCGAATATTGCCGCTCAACCGTACTTACCATCTGAAGACTGCAAGCTATTTAAGGCTAGGGGTTCATGCCCTTTCGGAAGCTCATGTAAATATCGCCATATGAAAGCAAAAACACCTAATGAGCAGATGTCCGAGCCCAAAGGACCAAAAAACATGTAACGGGCCGCTCTACAGCATTAAATTACGAAGCTTGGGAGGAGGAGCTTCCACAGGACCACCAGCATCGTGAATTCTTACTCTCAGGAATAAAAAATGGCTTTCACATCGTTGATCCCGACAACATAAAAGAATTCGTTGAAATGGATAACTATAGGTCAGCTACTGATCAAAGTGTGCGCGCGCAGGTCGAGGACCAAATTTTAACTGAAATTGAAAATGGGCGGTATAGGATCGTGAGTGATAAGTCTCATATAGTGTCGGCTCTTGGCGCTATCCCAAAGAAAAATTCCCCTAAAGTGCGTTTAATTCATGATGCTTCTAGACCCTGTGGATATGCCTTAAATGACTACGCCTCCACAAATCATTTTAAATATCAATCTCTCCAAGATGCGGTTGATTTAGTGACTCCGGATTGTTATTTCGCCAAAATTGACCTCGCTAATGTATATCGGTCTGTTAAATTACATCCTTCAAACTTCAAAGCTACTGGGTTAAAATGGCAATTCAAAGGTGAAAAAACGTTTACTTACTTGATTGACGAACGGCTCCCATTTGGAGCTGCTAAGTCCCCAGAGATTTTTAATCACATTACTCAGGCCGTCCGAGAAATCATGGCGAGGAAGGGATATAAAACAATTGTGTGTTACCTTGATGATTTCCTGATCGTGGCTCAGTCATATGATGAATGTTTAGAGACCTTAAATGAACTCCTGCGTCTCCTGAGAAAACTTGGATTTCACATTAATTACAGCAAAATAGAGGGTCCCACGTGTGAACTTGTTTTTCTTGGAATACTTCTAAATTCTGCAAATATGACCCTAACAATACCGGAGCCCAAACTGACTGAGATCGAAACTTCAATGACGCGTTTTCTGGTATCCCGGAAAGTTTCAAAACGTGACATTCAAAGTTTAGTAGGCAAACTAAATTGGGTTACACAATGCATATACGGGGGCAGATTTCACCTACGGAGGTTAATTAACAAATCTAACAAGCTTCGTAAACCTTGGCATAGGACTCTTGTTACACGTGACAGAAACTGGATCTACTTTGGTGGCTTAGTTTTATGCGTACTTTCAATGGCACTATGCCTATGGTGGACTGTAGACCGGCCACGCCGGTGTCGATCGATGCCTGTAAATTAGCTGGAGGGGCTTTCTATCACGGAGATTTCGTGCATCCCCTTGGACTAAAGAACTCTTATCTCTCCCTATAAACTATCTGGAAGTTTTGGCCTTGGAACCAGCTGTGGTTCGTTGGGCCCCCTTGTGGCGAAATAAAAAAGTTTATATTCACTGTGACAATGTAACAGCGTGCTCAATTATAAACAAAGGATCTTGTAAAAACTCTCAAGTCATGGATTCACTGCGGCGCGTTTTCTGGTATTCTGCAGTATTCAACTTCCGCCTTCGGGCAGTTTATTATAGAGGTGTGTCAAACCGCTTAGCCGACGGAGCCAGTAGACTCCACGAGCCGGGAGGATTACACCGGCTACTTCAGATTATGTCTAATACAGGTCATATCTAATTTCAGAGACTCGTGACTCCCTTGAACGCGAACTAGACAGAGACGTCGCTTTCTATACCAGCCAAGCTTTTTCTGACAACACAAAGAGGACATACAGGACACACAGACAATCCTATATAGACTTTTGTCGCCGTATGGGATATTCGCCTGTACCTGCTTCTTCTTTAACTTTATGCAGGTATGCATCTTTTCTTGCGCGGAGGATGAAATTTAACTCGGTCAAACAATATCTGAATGTAATTCGTCTTTTACATTGTGCCTGGAACTTACCTAATCCCTTACAAAATAACTTTCAGCTCGCTCATGCAATGAGAGGAATAAGACGTCATCTAGGCGATTTAGTTGTGCGGAAAAAGCCTGTGACCCCTGACATGCTGAAGCAGATTCTGCAGTATCTGGATATATCTTTATCTTTTGATGCAGCCATCTGGGCTGTTTGTTTGACTATGTTTTATGGATGTCTTCGCCGTAGTAATGTAATGATAAATTCAACAACCAACTTTGACCAGTCTAAACATTTACGCAGACGTGATATTTTATGTTTCCCATGGGGATGTTTACTTCACTTTCGTTGGAGTAAAGTGATTCAGTTCAAATCTAGAACATTTGACGTGCCATTGCCGCGTCTGGAAAATAATGTTTTATGTCCTGCCAGCGCTGTTTGCAACTACTTGCAGAGGTCAATGGGTGCCAGTTTAGATGGCTCCGCCTTCACCTTTCTATCAGACAATCAAGTTAAAGTCCTCTCTCCTGAAAAATTTATCAAACGCATTCGCAATTGCTTGCGCTCAGTGGAGGGGGGACCTAATGAGATTGCCTGTCATTCCTTTAAACGTGGATCTGCGAGTTTTTGCAATGCGACTGGCGTTTCTAGTGAGTCCATAAAATTAATGGGCGATTGGAAGTCATCTTGCTACTCTGTGTATATTGACAACAATGTAAAAACACGCCTGGAAATAGTTCGCCGTATGCAGGAAAATGTATAATAAACTCTACACTACTTTCTACCTTTGGGTCATTGGACAGTGTATTTTCCACTTACAATTATTTACACTAATTTACAGGAATTGAGTTTAGACAAACCACCATGCAGCGCTTATAGTCTGGTATAGTTGACCTCTCGCGGGGGTTTCTGAGAGCCTTATCTCACATGTCTTTGTCGGTTTGGTGCACGCCAAAGCAGCAGCTTTTTCCTTACGAATTTAAATTCCCACCCAAAATTATTACCCTCCCTATTTTTTTTTTTTTTTTTTTTTTTTTTTTTGATCATAACAATGTGTTCATGGTCAGAGAGTGAGGACGGTTAATTTTCCACTTACAATTATTTACACTGCTCTTACAAACTTATGCAAGGAGTATGACTTTAGTGGTTTAAATATCACTTTATATTTGTCTATGTTTATGCAATCATATTATTATACTTATCTGTCAATTTATCTGTGTTTAGGTTTATGCAGTTATTACACATTTCGCAGTATATGTGTGTGCTTTTGTGGCAGGTTCATGAGCGGGTAAATGACGCGCAATATGACTATTAATTACTGACTTTGATATATGCTTTCTTCAATTATATGTATGCATGTATTTCATTGTTTGTGGGCGCGCTAGTCTTTCTAGTATTGGAGTCGTTTAATTAGTTAGTAATAAAGCTCCCAGTTTCCCCCTATCCTGTCTTGGTGTTTTGTTTAAGTAGAATGCTGACTGGGAACAGACTAACCATACCAAAGCCTCTGATCAGACAGTGCGGATGCACAGGCTGATGTGAATCTTCGTTTGGTGCACATGTAAAATTGTAGGAATAGCTGTGCCTCGGCTCAGATGCATTTGAGCCACATCACACTGCACACAGGAAATTGTCTAGAGTGCATATGCGAACATTGAAGATCTCAATCAGTCTGTACAGTCATATCGTCACTGTCTCGTTTTGTATGTATTAATGTGTGTGTGTGTGTGTGTGTGTGTGTGTGTGTGTGTGTGTGTGTGTGTGTGTGTGTACCGACGACAGACGAGTATGGTCAGTCTTTAAGAAAAGATTTAGGATTGTGTCTTCATTTACTTTGTGGTCCGACCCACCTTTTTGCAATTAAAGAGGTTAGTAGGTGTGTTAACTGTGCCTGGATTAATCACCAAGCATGCCAGGTGTGGCATAACACCAAAAACATTGTTTATACTACAGACCGTAACCTTGGTGATAAATATATCCGATTCTTTTAAATCATTTGTTGATCCTCTTGAACTGGTCTCAAAATCAGACTTACAGTATACACTAGAGGGCGTAAGCGGTATTGCAAACTTCATTACAACTAATGAAGAGTCTCAATAAAACCGAGACTCTCATTTTCTAATGTGTAACGTGTTCTTTATTTACAAAGGCAATCTTTCTGACGTCTAATTTTACAGATTTAAACCACTAATAGTTTTACTACTGACCGTGCTAAACATTACGAAAACATGCCTATTCAAATATACTGAAATTTTACCACCAAAAAAATGATAATTTTCAGGTAAAAAGTTCTTATATTTTTCATATTTCTGCTCAAAACATAGATTGTGGGTACTCGTTAGAACCGCCTCGGCGAGGCGGTTCTAACGAGTACCAACAATCTATGGTTTTGGGCAGAAATAAGAAAAATAATGTATACCCCTGTAAACCCCAGTATTACTATATAAAAGTGGGGTTTAAGGGGGTCGAAACTATATAGGCGTGTTTTCGTGATGGCTGTGGGTTAGGTGTTGTTAGTTCTTTGTGTTTCATTGTGGCTGTTTGCTGCGGACCTTTTTTCATGTTTTTTCCTGATCATTGTCTTATTGTTGTGTTTAGTGGCTCCTGTCTACCCCTATTATCTTCTTGTTGGGAAAGAGGAAGCTGGTTGTGTTCCTTTTCTTTGATATGTGACTTGTGTAATGTTTGTCTTGCTTTGTTTGCTCTTCTTCTTGGTGTCATTGCTAGGCTATTAATGGGAAAGGCCCATAAACTAGTACTTGTAGTTTTGGAAGAAAGGCATTTAGTAGTTTAACATTTTGCAACAGGTTTCATGAAAATCGACCAATCTAACAAAAAGTTATAAAGGTCTAAAAAATGGTAATGCGAGTCCAGAACGAGGCTGTGAGTTTATGACGTTACAAACTCACCATCAGAAATATCAAATAACAGCCATTCTGATGCAAGATAATTTCAGTGAATGGCCAATTTATATCCCTTTTATTGCCTATAATGAAAATTTACTGTTTTAAAGAGAAAACAACTTGTCCTTATGCTTGAAATTAGCGATTTCTTATTTCGTCACGTAACATGACTGACAAAATGGCGGCCTCCGAAGAAACCTATTGTGAAATGTACAAAAGGTCATATCTCGTAAACCACTCGACCGATTTACATAAAATTTGTGGCAAAATGTTTGCCTCTTTAACCCCTTTTTATTGAAATGACAGTAAAAGTTTGTGAGCCCTCCCCTTTAAGGTTGGCACAATTAATCGGATAAATCGATTAATTGATCGATAAAGTCCAGAAAATGATTATCATTACAGATTTGCTGATGATCGATCATTTGAATTTTGTGTCTGTTACTTTACCGTATTTACCCTAAGTATTCAGACACCTCAACTCCTTACCATAATTTATCTAAAATTTGTACAAATACAATTTACTACCCACTGTTGGTCTAAAATAGCTGGACGAGTGGCAGACAGTGTAGACCCTGATGAGACGCCACTGGGTCTACACTGTTTTCTCAGGCTTGTCTGATCGAATACATACAATAAAATATAACATGTGCCAATGCTGACTGACTATGTTGGTTATGCAGTCAAGACTGCGCAGCGAGAGGTTACCGGAACCGTCCGTTGTAAGTGAACATATTTGACGACGAAACACAGCCCAGCAGGCACACATCATCAAAATGACGTCGTATCAACGTCGATGCGACGTGATCACGTCGCATCGACGTTGATACGACGTCATTTTAACGTTGTGTGCCCACTGGGAGAGTGATCAGCAGTGTAATTTACTCTGTCATGGAGACAGGAAGACAACAAGACTGTAATAAAGCTTTTCCTTATTTAATTCGAAATTGGTTGTTTGAAATGAGAGTAGATCTGATGTTCTGTATTTTCAAAGCAAATCCCGACCGACATAAGTCTTAGTTATACCATGGTTCGTGTGCATGTACAATGCTATAATGCACGAGCGTGAGCGAGTGCATTATCGCACGTACATGCGCAGAACCATGGTATAACTGATTTATCACATTTGCATGCATGTAGCTCATCTACATCACGAGATATTTCATGCTGAATGTTGGGAATTTAGGCTACTATGTGATAATATAACAAATTCATTTGAGAAGTAAATAAATTCACATATGTTTTAAACAAAATCGATTACAATAATTTTCCTTTTTTATACTATAATTTAAACACAAATCAATTCCAAAACTTATAAATCTATATATTATTATATTTAATATTTAATAATTAATTTATCTATTATTCGTGAAAATTTATTTTAAAAATATATATATATAAACATTCCCAATTACGACAATAAATCTGTGCATAATCTTGCCAATATAATATTAACCTTTACTAAGAGTTTCTTGCAATTACTTTGAATTTTCCCGAAATTTACTTCAAAGATTTTCGCAAAGAGTCCAAAAGAAATGTTACCTGAATGAGAATATATCTGATGTTCTGTATTCTTAAAGCAAATCCCGACTGAAGAATCGCAGAGCGGGATGGCAATAATATTAAAACAGAGTTAGCATCGAAACCTAGGCTTTCGCCTTTTGTGGCTAAGAGGTGAAACCAAATTAACCTATGAGCGTCTAAGTTATATTTTTTCATACAACTCGAAACTCGAGCCATACAGTCAAAGAAATTCTATTCCCTTTGAGAAGTTCTGATTCAGCAAAACGAAATGTCTGACGCAATTGTCTTACAACTATAACAAAACATGCGTGGACTCAGTTCAAGACGTAAGTCACGTAAAATAGGTAAAGGGCTATAGATAAGGTATTTTCATAACTTTGTTATATAACATATGATAAGAGTCATGCTCAGACCGGTAAAATTATGACCAAATCTTCAGTGATTACTAATCGATTATTGATCACAATAGCAGGACTGATAATCGATTATCTTATCAGCTCTGATTAGCCAGCCTTATAGGCTATGTTTTGTGATTGTGACTCTTTCTGAATCTTTTAAAGTTTTTTTACATGCAATTGTTCTCTGTTTGTTAGCTAAGTTACCATAAAACTCAGATTCCGATAAGCCCTGATGAAGAAGCTTCCTCGAACGAATTTCAAAAATACTTCAAAGTATTTACGATAAAACTTTAGAGAATGTGTGACGAAGTTCATGGTACCGGTATTAACTATATTAAAGAAGAATGAATTTATACACTTTCAAGGTTTTTAGTGTAGGAAAGCAAACAAAAACTTACAAAAGTTGAATCCCTTGTAAGAATAGGGGAAATATTTACCATACGTATCTTGTCCTCTTAAAATTTGACAGTTAAAAGTTTATTTCGTACATTACAGACCCCAACATGACTAAATGATCTAGCATACAAATTTCTTTATAACAGTTCATTACGAAAACACGCCTATCAAATATACTGAAAATTTTACCACCAAAAAATGAAAATTTTCAGATGAAAAAATTCTGATATTTTTCATATTACTGCTCAAAACATAGATTGTGGGTACTCGTTAGAACCGCCTCGACGAGGTGGTTCTAACGAGTACACACAATCTATGTTTTAGAGCAGAAATAAAAAAAATAATGCATACCCGTGTAAACCCCAGTTTTACTATATAAAAGTGGGGATTAAAGGGGTCAAAATTATATAGGCATGTTTTCGTGATGTGAGCCGTGGCAAGCATTTCCAATAAGACTGCATGTGCACCTAGTGAAGACTCAGATCAACCTGCTCATCCGTACAATCTGATCAGTTTTCGCATTTTAGTCTATGGGTAGCCAAGGACCGAAAACGTCTTCAGGCGGACAGCAAAGACTCAGATCAGCTTGTATGCATGAACAGCCTGATCTTGGCTGGTCGTATATGTAGTCTTGTAGGAAATCATTACGAAAACACGCCTATTCAAATATATTGAAAATTTTACCACCAAAAAAAATGAAAATTTTCAGATAAATATTCTGATATTTTTCATATTTCTGCTCAAAACATAGGTTAAGGGTAGCCGTTAGAACCGCCTCGGCGAGGCGGTTCTAACGAGTACCCACAATCTATGTTTTTGAGCAGAAATAAAAAAAATAATGTATACCCCTGTAAACCCCAGTTTTACTATATAAAAGTGGGGTTTAAGGGGGTCAAAATTATATAGTCGTGTTTTCGTGATGTGCTGTGGCCCGGTTCATTTGAAAAATTCTGTTTACGTATATTGCCTACACAGTTATTCTTATTACAATTCAAAGTAGAATCCCGCAATGATACATAACATTATAAGCAAATAACAGAAACGGGATGAGCTGATAATGTATCAGATAACATGTTAATTGCGTTAGACTTGTATGCTTAAAGCTCGCGTGTTTGTACAAGAAGGGAAGAGGACGAAAAAGGAATAAACCCACACTCTATCTCCATAAAGAAAGAAAAAAAAAAAAAAAAAAAAAAACAAGACAAAAAAAAATGTTCAGTTCAATCATCAGATTGCCTACAACTTATAGAAGTAGGTATTTAGGAAATACAACGTACATAAACCACTTGGAGGCGTGTCTTTTTTTTTTTTTTTTTTTTTTTTCAATTTTGAGTGAAACTATAGTGCTGATCATATTTGTATTTCCTTTGGAATCATTGATCTGAAAGGGTGTTTGAGTTATCACGATGACAATATTTCTCTTACCGAATACTGTCAAGGCAGATAACTCAAAAACCGTGACACCCGGAGTTGTTTCTTATACATGATACACCTTCTCAGCCTCGTGTAAAATTATACCAAGTATCATCAATATAACTGAAAGGATGGAGTTATAAAGCGCACTTTAAGAATTTGACTTAAAACATCTATGAAGTAAAGTATGAAGTATCAAGGGCAGATAACTAAAAACATGAGGAAGTGAGAGTCGTCAATATTGCACGCGATAAGCCTCCTGGGCCTGATTCACAACTCTATCAAATATTGTTTAAATATTCCAAAGCGTATGGTGGGCCGAAAAACTTAATGAGGGGAGATAATACAAAATGAAGGAAGTGAGAGCTGTCATTCTTGCACGTGACACGCCTACGGAACCTGACCTACATCTCTGCCATATATTATAAAACATATCTCAAAGGGTATAAGATATATGGAGCAAACAAGAATATTATGTAACCAAGTTTTTACAGAACACATTTGACGTCTCTAGAGTCGATGTTAAGTGATGTGCTTCATCATTGTGTAGAATATATATTTTAATACGTTGGAACTATTAAGCTCATTTGACTTGTCAAAAAACAACAATAAAAAAAAATATGCTCAACTAGAAGTTAAGTATGTTAGTGTTGCATCGCAGATCCTACTACGACACATGAACAAACTCAGTTAAACTGAGTCTGTCATTTTAAAAAATGAGTCTATCATTTTCACTGCTTCAGCGTGTTCTTTCTTATCAAAGGATACCTTTTTACCAAAAATATTTGACTTCGCTCTTATACATTTAATCTGCTAACTGCATATGGAACCACAATACCATAATTACCTTTTTTGGGAAATCGGTACTCTTTAAGACAGCTGCCAAAGGCGTTTTGAAGGGGATAAAGTGGACACTTTAGGGGAGGTGTCAAAAATGTTTTGAAGGGACTCTAAATTAACTTCCCTTGAAGCCAATTCGGTCCTATTTGAGAACATCCCTTTTCAAAATGGGTTTTATAAGTACGAACGCGAACAAACAAACAAACAGGAAGTCACAAAAGTGGTCTCCCTTGCAATAAAATGGTTGTAAACCTACCGAGTATTTGCCTCTTTAAATATTGAAACAAAGAATATAGACAAAGGCTAAACATGATCTATTTATGTGACTCAGCAATACCATAACAAAATAGTTCATTTGACTCTCTGGTGAAAGGTGCTTGGGAAATGGAGAATAATTGTTGATTTGAGAGGATCATTTGCTCTTTATGTAGGGCTTTTTATGAATGAGATATTCTAAACAGAATGGCCACTGACAACAATGAACACACTCACAAAACTTAAAAAGTTGAAATACCAAGTTTTCTTTTTTTTTTTAACTTTTTTTTTTTTTTTTTTTTTTTTTTTGGTTTTTGTTTACCATACTAGCTAAGTTTGGTAATTGGGCATCATCAGTATAGATTTTCAGCATTCCTGAAATGGGCTGAATAATCACAAAGGATAAGAAAATATAAACAGTTGCATTGACTGGTGCGTAAAATCTAAACACAAACAAGTCTATGTATGTATGTATGTATCTATCTATCTATCTATCTATCTATCTATCTATCTATCGTAAAATACAGTCGACTCTCGAACTCCAAGGGACTCCATGAAACACTTCGAGATATCCTTACTTCGACATATCACATTTGCGGAACTGAGGAAAACAATTAATCGAACAAACATTTTTAACAGAATGAATATGTAATTTGACTCTTAAGTTATAGATATATTTAAAATATTATGGAAAAGAGGAGAAATTGCTCCTTAGGAGCAATTTCTCCTCTTTTCCACAATATTTTGGTGTCTGTTGGTAGATCTCTGTGTTAAAACAGGGACCAGATTTTCGCTTCGAGATAAGCGGTTATTCGAGATAAGCGAGTTCGAGATAACGAGAGTCAACTGTATAGTAAAATGTACTTGATCCAAATCAAGGACAAGTATGGCAGGATTGTCAATTTTAATTACTTGTCCAAGGACAAGTAAATGGCCAAGATCCACTTGTCTAACCAAAATTTACTTGCCCGAAAATTAACACTTTTCTTATTTCTCGAAGAAAACGTGTTGTGGGTACTCATTAGAAGCGCCTCGATGAGGCGCTTCTAATGAGTATCCACAACATATGAAATCTTAAAAAATATATATCTCATAATCTAGATATTCTTAGTAGCTAGGGCTTTGAAGTTCTTGTCACAAGACAATTAAATGGAAATTTCTTGCTTGTCCTCAGGAAAATGGGATACGTTGGGCAAGTCGGGGATGGTATTTCCACAGTCCTGAGTATGATAAGGATTTAAGGTGTCAGCGCAGTCGGGTCTGAATCAGAGTCGTCGCTCTCCGCATGAAGAAAATGTGGGTCCTTGGCTGTCCTCAGATCGTCCAGAGTATGACCTGATCAGACTAGGTAGATGCGCAGGCTGATGCGAGTCTTCCCTTGGCGCACGTCATAGGATACATATTGTCAAGTTTCGGCTCACACGTGTGTCATGCATGAATAGAATAGAGTATACTTTATTCATATAAAAGTCAACGACCCACCCTGTAAAAAATCCCGTAGATTTGACGGTAAATACTGGCAACTGGCTGCTAGCGCCTTTTACCGTATTTTTTTACGGAGCCCGTAAAACTTTCGCAGGAATTTTCTCGTAGGATGGGGAAAGGATGTGTAAGCTTAAGATACGGTGCGTTAGCTCACATCCCTACTATGTCCTACACGTTACCTACCTTGCCCTACACTGCTCTACCATGGTGCGTCAGATCTGGGTCTTCGGTGTTTGCTACTCATCGGACAGTTTTTCATACATCAACAAGTAGAAAATGGACTAGTAAAAATTGAAGAAAAAGTATGGTAAAGAATTACATGTTTGGTGTGTGCGAATACTTAGGAAACATACGGTATTAGATTCTTATCATGAACTGGATTGTGCGCAAAGCGAAAACTCAGATCAGAATGCGCATCCGCGCAGTCTGATCAGAGTCCTCGCTTCCTCCCTGAAGACGCTTTGGTTGCTTGGCTACCGACATAGTGCCCTTGGAAGACTTAACAGACCGAGGTTACTCAGGCTGATCTGAGTCTTCGCTTGACACACATGCAGTCTTGTAGGAAATGCTGTGCCCCGGCCCATATGATACAAATTGTTTTCTTGCACGTGCTAAACTGCACAGAAGCCAAAGTATCTAAACGATTACTTTTGGGTAAAAGATATACGACTCTATCGTATTAACTCCTTAGCAAACTTGTTCTAAAATTTGAACAAGTACAATTTACTATCTGATGTTGTGTCTGCATGTAATGTTGCTGGATGAGTGGCAAACAGTGTAGACCCTGATGAGACGCCACTTTCTGTGGCGTCTCATCTGGGTCTTCACTGTTTGCTCAGACCTGTCTGTACGAATATTTACGTTGTATATGGCGTATGCACTTAGTGTAAGGACAGCCTCGCCTGAGCGTATGCTGTAGACCAAGACTTGAGATAAAATAGATAAGTCCCTCAGCAATATTTATTGATAAGATTACATTGATGTACCCGCGATTTGTATTTTATTCTCGGGATATACCAGTAGTCAACTCTCTTCTAGTTTATCTAGAATTCAGAAAGACCCGAATGTCATATACGAACAGAGAGGACCGTTTCATATCAGATTTATGATTATTTTTTCCAGAAAATAGAAAATAGGCTCTGACATTTCATGCAAATTGTTTGCTCAGGAGACAATTTTCTTGGAAAAATAAGAAACATGTTTCAATTGTCATCTGCTGAAATAATTTATCTAGCATACTAAGCATTAACACGTATATTTTGTGACAAATATAGAAAAAAAAAAAAAAAAAAAAAAAACAGAGTAAAACATCATGATGCAGTATCGTATCGAACATTTAAAAATATCGTGATAATATTGTGATACTTTTTTCTGATGATACCCGGGGTATCGCAACAAACAGCAGGCTATGCAGTAACTCGCATATTTTGTGAAAAAAAAAAATAAGTATTGTATCGGACACTTGAAAAATATCGTGATAATATCGGGTAAAAACGTGATACATTTTCTGTTGATACCCAGCTCTACATCCCCCGAAGTATCGCAACAACTTACGATTCACAACAGGCGTACATATCTGGTCCAGCTTGCCCATTGCTGAACTGATATTCCTTGGACTCGCAGTCAAATGAAGGGTCTACAATGCCAGCTGTCTGAACATTACTTCTGGTCAACACCAGAGCCATAAGAAGTTGAGCCTTCGCACTACATAACCTACAACTGTGCGACCAGCGAAGACTCAAATCAGCCTGCGCATCCGCGCAGTCTGATTAGAGCCTTTGCTGATTGCATGTGTCTTCTACAGCCTCCAGGCTATCTAGAGAAGATAAATAAGAACCCTTGCCAAACTGGTCTGAGCCTTTCTAGGTCGCGTCAGCCTTATTGTAGGTTTTTATCGTATACTGGCTCGTTAAATGTAAGTGAACAACGGTGTTAGCAAAGTTGCTTTCCATCCTTGTCATTGTGCACCAAGATACAGATCGACCTATTGCACCCTCTTTATTGGTGTGATTCATAAAAAAAAAAAAAAAAAAAACAAAAAAAAAAAATCTGCTCCCAATCCCATCATGGCATGCCATGGGTCCGACTCGTAAAATTGCATATCCATGTTGTCAGACGTGTGTTTGTTTGTGTTGAGATTTTACGGCCCAGTCAACCCAATGGGGTCATGTCGAGCGCGATCAGTTTACCTAACCACATGTTTACTGGGCAGGCTTAGTCTTCTAAGCGGTTAACCAGTATTGTGGACATTCTTTCGACAGAAACTGACAACTGCCCTTCTTGAATCAGCGGAAGGGAGAGAATGACCGTAGAAAATATTTCATGATCAATCTCCACGAAAGAATGTTGCCGACCTCGGCGGGGGTTGAACCCGCGATCTCCTGGTCTTCAGTCGGACGGCGCATCCAACGGAGCCACCGAGGCCGGCATCAGATGTGTGTAGTTACCTCCCTTTAAAACGCCAAAAGATACTACAGCGTGGATCTTCCTCGTATTTATCAGGGAAGGCAAAAATGAATATGAGTGACGATGCTCTTTTACAGTTATATATAGGCGATCGAAAAGACATCCGTATATTATTCCCATTTGTCTCCTATATTAAGATCACTCTAGGCGGCTCCGGTGGTTCAGTCGGATTCACGTCTCAGTCGGATTCACGTCCGAGTGGCGATCAGGAAATCGCGGGTTTGATCCCCTCCTGAACCGGCAACATTGTTTCATGGACACTGAAATATTTTCTCTCCCTTCCGCTGGTGCAAAAAGGGCAATTATCAGTTTCTGCCGAAAGAATTTACACAAGTATCAGTTAACCCTTGTCCTGCTGAACCCGGATATACCCTATCTTTGCAAACAGTGTAGATCCAGATCAGTTGGCTTCTGAAGAAGCCAACTGATCTGGATCTGCACTGTTTGTCATTAAGTATTTGAATTTGTTGGAACAACTTGGATCAAGTAATCTGATTGGCTGAAAATTAGAAGTAGGCGTGGCATCTTAATTTATTCAGCAGGACAAGGGTTAACTTCTTAGAGGATTAAGCCTGCCAAGGAAAAGCGTTGTTACGTAAATTGACCGCGATCGACATGACCCTAATAGGTTACTGTGTCGTAAAACATCGATGCGGTGATACGACAATGGGTCGAGTGCAGACTTCCCTGTCATCCACTGAGATATAAAAAAGAATTTATAGATTTTGGAGGAAGAACATCGGTCATTAGTATGAACACTGCATTTTGCTTTGTTTTCTTTATTTTTTTTTTTATTTATTTATTTATTTATTTATTTTTCATCGTTGCCCCCCCCCCCCGCCCTTCCCCCCCCCCCCCCACCTTTTTTTTGTTACCTTATGGCTATCTATTTAAATAAATAAGTACGGTGAGCCCTTATTATAAGGACAGCATTTGCTCCCTAAAGATGTTGCCATTAAAATGAATTTGCTGTTGTAAGGAATCCTTAATGGACAGAATGACATGTAAAAAAGACCTTGTTTTATTTTTATGTGTAATAGAATATTTGCTTTGGATATTTGTTAGAATCGCCTCAGTGAGGCGATTCTAACAAATATCTAAAACAAATGCTGCTTGAAGTTTTAATGCAATATTCTTGCATAATTTCTCATTAACTTTCGCCTCTTAAGCAAAGGTTTCGTGACATTCAAATTGTCATTATAACGAATTTTCTCATTGTATCGAGTGTCGGTTTAAAGGGGGCTGACAGTAAAACCACAATGACTGAAACACCGATGACTCGTTTTCCGTGGCTAATTCGTGCTCATTACGAAAACATGCTTATTTAAACATACTGAAAAATTTACCACCCAAAAAATGAAAATTTTCAGATAAAAATTCTGATATTTTTTATATTTCAGCTCAAAACATAGATTGTGGGTACTTGTTAGAACCACCGCCCCGAGGCGGTTCTAACGAGTACCCACAATCTTTGTTTTTGAGCAGAAATAAGAAAAATAGTGTTTACCCCTATAAACCCCAGTTTTACTATATAAAAAGTGGGGTTAAGGGGGTCAAAATTATATAGGCGTGTTTTCGTGATGTTGTTTTTAAGCCCCTAGAAAATTCTTCCAGTAACAAATATTTAGGGACCCATAGTTTATCATGAAAATGTATGTTGTTTATACTCATTAGAAACGCCTCATCGAGGCGATTCTAATGAATACATTCAACATACCACACTATTTTATAGGAGATCGAAAATACATCCCTATATTATTCCCATTTGTCTCCAAACTGGCGCTATGATTAGTCCTCAGAGGATAGGACTGATCATATCTAGAACAGACTTCCATAATCAAAAGAATGTTCGAGCCATTGAGGTTCAACCATTTCTTTTCTCCATTTTTACAACGGTTACGCACTTCACGGCCCATTTCATTCATAGCTCCCAAACCGGTTTCAGCTTGTAAGTGGTTAGCTTCTAACTCCGTGCGAATCGTGCAGCCGTGTGTCACTGGTGTGACGTGTGTCACCGGTGTTAAACGATGGAGGAAAGTCTCGGCAGTGTACTGCGTAAGTTGAAACTCATTTTAAGTGTAAGTCTTTCGTTATAATAAATAAAAAATTGAAACCCTTAATGCACCACTCATTTTAAACTCCAGCTTCTGCGAGGCCGCGGAGAGTGGGGACAAAGCGGGGCTTATGGATAATCCGCCGACTGCCCATAGCTGGTTTCGAAATGCCATGTGTGCCACTTATGATTAGTTATGAACAAAATTCGCAAACTGAACGCTACCTCACCCTTTCAATTTAAAGGTTAATTTTAATGTATACAAAATTCATGTTTAGAGGAACAGACATATTTAATAAGTAAGAAAAAACTTACCTTCTAACTTGCGCAAATTCGGGACATAAGATTTTCGTTTTATGCCCCCGCCATTCGAAGAATGGTGGAAAGGGCATACAGTCCGTTCGTCCATATGTATGTATGTATGTATGTGTGTGTGTGTGTGTGTGTGTGTGTGTGTGTGTGTGTGTGTGTGTGTGTGTGTATTTTCGTACGTCTCCGTCCGCGTCCGGTATTAGCAATTTGCGTTTGTTTTTCACGCGGAGGCATCCGTGTCCTTTGGACACATTCTAGTTCTTTTTACGACTACATAAAATCCTAATGTCATTTCGTTTTACAATTTTCCATATAGGGCAGCCGGAAACTAAAATATCCAAATTCATGCAAATAAAGGCATATTTTGATTATTACAGAGTAGGCTATATATGCAAACAACTCCATACCATGTACATTGACCGTACATATATAATGTTCTGTCCGGTATCCTGTCCGTTATTTACATGAATAAACTATATTTTGTGTCCGCTTGGGTACCTACGGATATACGGATATACACATTGTGTGTGTGTGTGTGTGTGTGTGTGTGTGTGTGTGTGTGTGTGTGTGTGTGTGTGTGTGCGTGCGCGCGCGTTTTCGAATATTTTAATTTCCGGCTGCTCTAGACGGAACATTGTGAAACAAACTGACGTTAGCACTTTATGTACTCATGAAAAAGGAACTTTTTAGTTTGAAATTTGCACAAGTTAGAAAGTTAGTTTTTTCATACATATGAAATGTATTGTATCTGTAAATAACCACTTGATATGCTTTGACATTTAAGTCATCAGTTAAAGTTATGCGATACGCATTTCATTTGTGGTTAATTGATATTTTATGATAACGCGTAGAGGTGGCAAATTTTGGACAGCCTGTAGATTATCTTTAAGATTTAACCTCCGATGAGTCCCGGTGTAACAGTTTATCTTGCCCCCGCCCTGGGCAGCTTGCCCCCCTTCGCAGAAAACCTGGCAAACTCAATTCAAAATGATATTTTTTTTTATAACAAATTTATATCACACAATTATCAGAACAGTAGTAATGTATGTTTTTCATTATTTTACTTTTTATGGGAGGAGGTTGGGGCTAAGATACTGTAGCCTAAACATTTTCCTCCCAAACTCAGAAGTCCTTGCAGACACAGTTCAGAAAGATATTTTATCACTTTTAATATAATTTCCATTGAACAGGTCATTAGAGAATTTCCAGTATCTGATATTACCTATCTTCTATCAGGAATGTGCAGGGGGTAAGATATCCTGGCCTGGGCAGCTTGCACCCGCCCCCCCTCAGGGGTGTAGATACCCTGACCTGGGCAGCTTGTCCCCACCCCTGAAAACTTGGCAAATTCCAATCTGAAAAGCTATTTAATCATTTTAAACTTAAAATTCTAATGCACAGACATTAGAATGGTAGTAGTACCTGCTTTTACCTATTTTTTCACTTTACGGAAAGGGACTGGGGCCAAAATACTGTGGCTAAGAAGTTTCCTCCCAAGCTCAGAAAATCTTGTAAACAAAATTAAAGTTCAGAATGTTATTTTTATCTTTTAAAAACAATTTCCCATTTAACAGGTGATTTGAATATTTCTATTACTTTTTATTGTCTATCTTTCTTCAGATTGGCTGAAGTGGGGGGTTAGATACCCTGGCCTGGGCAGCTTGCCCCCCGGGGGTGAAGATACCCTGGCCTGGGCAGCTTGCCCCCCACCCCTGGAAACTTTGCAAACTCTGATCTGAAAAGCTATTTAATCATTTTAAACTTAAAATTCTAATTCACAGACATTAGTATAGTAGTAGTACCTGCTTTTACCTACTTTCTCACTTTACGGAAAGGGATTGGGGCCAAAATACTGTGGCTCAAGAAGTTTCCTCACAAGCTCAGAAAATCTTGTAAACAAAGTTAAAATTCAGAATGTTATTTTTATCTTTTTAAAACAGTTTACCATTTAACAGGTCATCTGAATATTTCTATTGCCTTTTATTTTCTATCTGTCTTCAGATAGGCTGGGATGGGGTTAAGATACCCTGGCCTGGGCAGCTTGCACCCCGGGGGTGAAGATACCCTGGCCTGGGCAGCTTGCCCCCCACTCCTGGAAACTTGGCAAACTCTCATCTAGAAAGCTGTTTAATCATTTTAAACTTAAAATTCTAATGCACAGACATTAGAATGGTAATAGTACCTGCATTTATCTACTTTCTCACTTTACGGAAAGGGATTGGAGCCAAAATACTGTGGCTAAGAAGTTTCCTCCCAAGCTCAGAAAATCTTGTAAACAAAATTAAAGTTCATAATGTTATTTGTATCTTTTTAATTTAAAAACAATTTCCCATTTAACGGGTCATTTGAATATTTCTATTACTTTTTATCATCTATATTTCTTCAGATAGGCTGGGGTGGGGGGGGGGGGTAAGATACCCTGGCCTGGGCAGCTTGCCCCCCGGGGGTGAAAATACCCTGGCCTGGGCAGCTTGCCCCCCAACCCTGGAAACTTGGCAAACTCTGATCTGAAAAGCTATTTAATCATTTACAACTTAAAATTCTAATGCACAGACATTAGAATGGTAGTAGTACCTGCCTTTAGCTATTTTTTCCCTTTATGGGAAGGGATTGGGGCCAAAATACTGTGGCCCATACGGGAAGGGATTGGGGCCAAAATAGTGTGGCCCAAGAAGTTTGCTCCCAAGCTTAGAAAATCTTGTAAACAAAATTAAAGTTCAGAATATTATTTTTATCTTTATAAAACAATTTCCCATTTAACAGGTTATTTGAATATTTCTATTACTTTTTACTATCTATATTTCTTCAGATAGGCTGAAGTGGGGGGGGGGGGGGGGGTGGGGTTGGGGGTAAGATACCCTGGCCTTGGCAGCTTGCCCCCGGGGGTGAAGATACCCTGGCCTGGGCAGCTTGCCCCTCCCCCCCTCTCCCCCATCCCCCCAACCCTGGAAACTTGGCAAACTCCGATTTGAAAAGCTATTTAACCATTTTAAACTTAAAATTCTAATGCACAGACATTAGAATGGTAATAGTACCTGCATTTACCTACTTTTTCACTTTACGGAAAGGGATTGGGGCCAAAATAATGTGGCTCAAGAAGTT
The DNA here is from genome assembly GCA_964016985.1 of Anodontia alba. Lineage (NCBI taxonomy): Eukaryota > Metazoa > Mollusca > Bivalvia > Lucinida > Lucinidae > Anodontia > Anodontia alba. Next base: position 88,895,108 of record OZ024831.1, read on the forward strand.
TCCTCCCAAGCTCAGAAAATCTTGTAAACAAAATTAAAGTCCAGAATGTTATTTTTCTTTTTAAAACAATTTCCCATTTAACAGATCATCTGAATATTTCTATTGCTTTTTATTTTCTATCTGTCTTCAGATAGGCTAGGATTGGGATTAAGATACCCTCGCATGGGCAGCTTGCCCCCCGGGGGGGTGTGAAGATACCCTGGCCTGGGCAGCTTGCCCCCCACCCCTGGAAATTTGGCAAACTCTGATCTGAAAAGCTATTTAATCATTTACAACTTAAAATTCTAATGCACAGACATTAGAATGGTAGTAGTACCTGCCTTTAGCTACTTTTACTGTATCTCTTTTTTTTCTGTATCACATGCCCCTCTCCTTTACATTCGGATAAAAATAGCATAGGTGCAAGCTTCTAAGGCTCTCAATTTCCTCCTATCCAGTAAAAGATGCATATGTACATATAAACCAGTTTTGCCATGTTAGTGTTATAAGGATTTTTATTTAAAAGAAGAAAAAAACTTACTAAATTAAGTTGTGTAAGAGTTTCTTGAGGCGGGTGGCAAGCTGCCCAAGCCAGGGTATCTTCATCCCCAGGGGAAAGCTATCCAGGCCACGGTATTTTACCCCCCAACCCTTCCTGTTTAGAGAAAAATGTTTAATGGTCGATATTATGAATTTTCAAATGACTGTTCAATTGGAAAGTCTATTAAGTGATAAACCATCTTTCTGAATGGAGTCTGTCCGGCTTTCTGGCATAGGTGCAAGCTTCTAAGGCTCTCAATTTCTCCTATCCAGTAAAAGATGCATATGTACATAAAAAAATCAGTTTTGCCATGTTACTGTTATAAGGATTTTTATTTACAAGAGGCGAAAATTTACTGAATTAAGTTGTGTAAGATTTTCTGAGGCGGGGGTCAAGCTGCCCAAGCCAGGGTATCTTCACCCCCGGGGGCCAAGCTGCCCAGGCCACAGTATCACCCCAAACCCTTCCTGTTTAGAGAAAAATGGTTAATGGTCGATATTATGACTATTCAAATGACTGTTCAATAGGAAAGTCTATTAAACGATAAACTATCTTTTTGAATGGAGTCTGTCAGGTTTTCTGGCATAGGTGCAAGCTTCTAAGCTCTCAATTTCCTCCTATGCATATGTAATTAAAAAATCAGTTTTGCCATGTTTCTGTTATAAGGAATTTTATTTAAAAGAAGAAAAAAACTTACTGATTTAAGTTGTGTAAGATTTTCTTGAGGTGGAGGTCAAGCTGCCCAAGCCAGGGTATCTTCACCCCCTGGGGGCAAGCTACCCAGGCCACGGTATCTTACCCCCCCCCCCCCCCCCCCCCCATTCCTGTTGCATATTTAAATGACTGTTCAATAGGAAAGTCTATTAAGTGATAAATTATCTTTTTGAATTGAGTCTGTCAGGTTTTCTGGCATAGGTGCAAGCTTCTTAGGCTCTCAATTGCCTCCTATCGGGTAAAAGATGCATATTTACATAAACACATCAGTTTTGCCAAGTTTGTTATTCGGATTTTTATTTAAAAGAAGAGGCGGGGGAGGGGGTGATGAGGCCAAGCTGCCCAGACCAGGGTATCTTCACCCCGTGGGGCAAGCTGCCCAGGCCATGGTATCTTACCCCCAACTCCTTTCTGATTAGAGAAGAATGGTTAATGGTCCATTTTATGACTATTCAAATGACTGTTCAAAAGGAAAGTCTATTCAGTGATAAACTATCTTTTGGAATGGAGTCTGCTAGGTTTTCTGGCATAGTTGCTAGCTTCTAAGGCCACTATATTCTGGACCTCAATTTCCTCCTATTGGGTAAAAGATGCATATGCACATAAAAAATTATTTTTTCCATGCATCTATGATAATATTCTTTATTTAAAAGGAATAAAATCTTTCTGAGTAAAGTTCTGTCAGGTTTTTTTGGTGGTGGGATGCAAGCCAGGCCATGGTATCTTACCCCCTGCCTCACCTCCAGCCATAGAAAAATAGTTGATGGTCAATATTATGAATATTCAAATGACAGTTTAATAGGAAAGTCTATTAAGTGATAAATTGTCTTTTAGAATGGAGTCTGCCAGGTTTTGCATAGGTGCAAACTTCTAAGGCCACTATATTCTGGCCCTCAATTTCCTCCTATCAGGAAAAAGATGCATATGCACACACATGTAAAAATCAGTTTTCCCATGTTTCTATTATAAGGATTTTTATTTTAAAATAATAAAATCTTTCTGCATTAAGTTCTGTCAGGTTTCCTTGGGGTGGGGGCAAGCTGCCCAGGCCTGGGTATCTTCACCCCGGGGGGGGGGGGGGGCAAGCTGTCCAGAGGCAGCTTTACCCCTGGGGGGCAAGCTGCCCAGGGTGGGGGGCAAGATACCCCGGGGTATCTTCACCCCCGGTATCGGGCCCCCGTAGCCTAGTGGATAAGAGAGTTGATTCTTAATTCATTAGGTTTCTCACCGCTGTGGTTCGAGCCTCGCTCGGGTCATATGTGGGAAAGCCAAGTTCTGCTTACGGATGGTCAGGTGGTTTTTCTCCGGGTTCTCCGGTTTTCGCCCACCTTCGATGAACGATCGGCTCGATATAAGTGAAATATTCTTGAAAGGGTCGTAAAACCCAAATCAAAAAAAAAAAAAAAAAAAAAAAAAAAAAAAAATCTTCAGCCCCGGCGGGCAAGCTGCCCAGAGGCAGCTTCACCCCCGGGGGACAAGCTGCCCAGGGTGCAAAATAAACCAGTACACCGGCAGTGCCGAAGATGTGTGGGAGTTTTTTTGTTTGTTTTTTTTTTTTTTCTATTTCCCGCTCAAATGTATTCTTGCTTTTAGATTTAGTGTCCGAAGAGTTCCGGCAGTGCTGAAGACGTGTGGGAGTTTTTGTTTCCCGCTAAAATGTATTCTTGCCCCAGAGATCGATATATTTCACCTCTAGAATACATGTACAGTTTATATAATGCAGATGGCTTTTTTGCGTGCGTGCGTGAGTGCGTGTGCGTGGGGTGGGGGGGGGTGCGTGCGTGTGTGTGGGTGTGTTCAAATATATTCTCTGAAATCATTTGGCCAACTGAAGCCTAATTTCGTGTGGGACCTTCATGGGATAGGGGGAAAAAAGTTCTTTCATGTGGTCCAGGTTCTTCATTAATATTGTCAACCTCTTTGGTTTTAGCATTGATTTTACCATAAATTTGTCCCCACAGTGCAGAGCAAAGTCCCGCTATTGCCCAGTCCCGTAAGGGGTGGGACTACAGATGACCGGGACTGCAAATAACTGGTGAATAATGTTTATAAAAATGCTTGATGTAGTGGAATGTGCTGCATCATACTGAAACCGCTGGAAATAATCGAAATAGATTATAACGCAGCTTAGGATAATCAAAAGGATATCTATGTTCCCACTGAACTGTCTTGGGTGACGCTACGCAGAATTCCTTAGTTGATTGATATATCTATATATTTTTGCCCACACATATACACACGCACGCATGCAAGCGCGATTCTAGCGATAGCCATAGTAAAGCTGTAATCCGAAAGCATCACTCAGTAGCGTCTTTTTCAGGACCGGCGTTGTAACATGCATCTTTAAATTAATATTTTTATCAAGTTGAAGGGTAGAAAGAAACAAAAAGCAGAAAAAGAATGAAAGAAGTATCTACAGCACCTAGTACTAAGCGGGTTGTCGTTGGTTAACTTCATTGTGAGGACAAGAATCATCGATTTGAATATATTCGAAAAGCTGTAAAGTAACCATTTTGTAAAAGTGACTACTTGTATTTCTGTATCGCAATCAGGAGCCAGTATGGGTGTTTCACACATTACCTGCCTTGAATCATTTTACTAAATTACAGTCTGCCACTTCCCTGTTATAACTGAACATTAAATTTATTTAACTTACTAACGAGTAAAATAGAATGCAGGTCTAAACTAGATTTGTAGATACTAAATTAAAATACTAAATTAAAATGTTTCGTCACGTACGAAACATTACTTCGTACATATTATTTTTTCGCAATGCGCACTATTTAATGATTTAAATTGATTTTCTTCGATGTCCGCATCCGGATCGCTGGCTGTTTGTTGTTGGCATGTGGAATCATTATAAAACCGATATCCAGAACATGAGAAAATGCATCTTATTGCATAGGATTCTCAACGAACGAAAACGGCCCTTATACTATTTGCGGAAAACTCGGTCAAGATCAGCATGCGCATCTGTTCAGTCTGGTCTGAGCATTCTCTGTTCGTCAATATATACATATACCACAGTATCAATTGATTCTATGTGCGGATAACGGAGGCCCAGGTTAGTCTGCGCTATAGACTATAGATCTGGGTTTGCGTTCTTCGCAAACCACATTAGGGCTGTTTTCTTGCGTTGCCCATTATATAGAATTACAAAGCCCAGGTTAGACCAGGTTATCCTGAAAGATTAAGAAGTCACATCACGAGAGATTCTCTTCAAAAAGCCTTTCAAAATGATGAAAACCAAAAAGTCTTTCAAATTGATGAAAATCACCACCAGTTGACTACAGGACACTTGAAATGTAAAGATTTGTTCATTTGGATGAAAAATATGCAAGTTTGTGAAATGCCCAAAAATGACAATTTGTCGCAGGTCCGCGGTCATGAAAATCTTCAATTTTTTCGACTCTTCAAAAAGCCTTTTAAAATGATGAAAACCACCATCAGTTGACCACAGGACACTTGAAATGTAAATATTTGCTCATTTGGGTGAGAAATATGCAAGTTTGTGAAATGCCCAAAAATGACATTTTTCTCGCAGGTCCGCGGTCATGAAAAATTTCAATTTTTTGGACTTTCCAAAAAGTCTTTCAAATTGATGAAAATCACCACCAGTTGACTACAGGACACTTGAAATGTAAAGATTTGTTCATTTGGATGAAAAATATGCAAGTTTGTGAAATGCCCAAAAATGACAATTTGTCGCAGGTCCGCGGTCATGAAAATCTTCAATTTTTTCGACTCTTCAAAAAGCCTTTTAAAATGATGAAAACCACCATCAGTTGACCACAGGACACTTGAAATGTAAATATTTGCTCATTTGGGTGAGAAATATGCAAGTTTGTGAAATGCCCAAAAATGACATTTTTCTCGCAGGTCCGCGGTCATGAAAAATTTCAATTTTTTGGACTTTCCAAAAAGTCTTTCAAATTGATGAAAATCACCACCAGTTGACTACAGGACACTTGAAATGTAAAGATTTGTTCATTTGGATGAAAAATATGCAAGTTTGTGAAATGCCCAAAAATGACAATTTGTCGCAGGTCCGCGGTCATGAAAATCTTCAATTTTTTCGACTCTTCAAAAAGCCTTTTAAAATGATGAAAACCACCATCAGTTGACCACAGGACACTTGAAATGTAAATATTTGCTCATTTGGGTGAGAAATATGCAAGTTTGTGAAATGCCCAAAAATGACATTTTTCTCGCAGGTCCGCGGTCATGAAAAATTTCAATTTTTTGGACTTTCCAAAAAGTCTTTCAAATTGATGAAAATCACCACCAGTTGACTACAGGACACTTGAAATGTAAAGATTTGTTCATTTGGATGAAAAATATGCAAGTTTGTGAAATGCCCAAAAATGACAATTTGTCGCAGGTCCGCGGTCATGAAAATCTTCAATTTTTTCGACTCTTCAAAAAGCCTTTTAAAATGATGAAAACCACCATCAGTTGACCACAGGACACTTGAAATGTAAATATTTGCTCATTTGGGTGAGAAATATGCAAGTTTGTGAAATGCCCAAAAATGACATTTTTCTCGCAGGTCCGCGGTCATGAAAAATTTCAATTTTTTGGACTTTCCAAAAAGTCTTTCAAATTGATGAAAATCACCACCAGTTGACTACAGGACACTTGAAATGTAAAGATTTGTTCATTTGGATGAAAAATATGCAAGTTTGTGAAATGCCCAAAAATGACAATTTGTCGCAGGTCCGCGGTCATGAAAATCTTCAATTTTTTCGACTCTTCAAAAAGCCTTTTAAAATGATGAAAACCACCATCAGTTGACCACAGGACACTTGAAATGTAAATATTTGCTCATTTGGGTGAGAAATATGCAAGTTTGTGAAATGCCCAAAAATGACATTTTTCTCGCAGGTCCGCGGTCATGAAAAATTTCAATTTTTTGGACTTTCCAAAAAGTCTTTCAAATTGATGAAAATCACCACCAGTTGACTACAGGACACTTGAAATGTAAAGATTTGTTCATTTGGATGAAAAATATGCAAGTTTGTGAAATGCCCAAAAATGACAATTTGTCGCAGGTCCGCGGTCATGAAAATCTTCAATTTTTTCGACTCTTCAAAAAGCCTTTTAAAATGATGAAAACCACCATCAGTTGACCACAGGACACTTGAAATGTAAATATTTGCTCATTTGGGTGAGAAATATGCAAGTTTGTGAAATGCCCAAAAATGACATTTTTCTCGCAGGTCCGCGGTCATGAAAAATTTCAATTTTTTGGACTTTCCAAAAAGTCTTTCAAATTGATGAAAATCACCACCAGTTGACTACAGGACACTTGAAATGTAAAGATTTGTTCATTTGGATGAAAAATATGCAAGTTTGTGAAATGCCCAAAAATGACAATTTGTCGCAGGTCCGCGGTCATGAAAATCTTCAATTTTTTCGACTCTTCAAAAAGCCTTTTAAAATGATGAAAACCACCATCAGTTGACCACAGGACACTTGAAATGTAAATATTTGCTCATTTGGGTGAGAAATATGCAAGTTTGTGAAATGCCCAAAAATGACATTTTTCTCGCAGGTCCGCGGTCATGAAAAATTTCAATTTTTTGGACTTTCCAAAAAGTCTTTCAAATTGATGAAAATCACCACCAGTTGACTACAGGACACTTGAAATGTAAAGATTTGTTCATTTGGATGAAAAATATGCAAGTTTGTGAAATGCCCAAAAATGACAATTTGTCGCAGGTCCGCGGTCATGAAAATCTTCAATTTTTTCGACTCTTCAAAAAGCCTTTTAAAATGATGAAAACCACCATCAGTTGACCACAGGACACTTGAAATGTAAATATTTGCTCATTTGGGTGAGAAATATGCAAGTTTGTGAAATGCCCAAAAATGACATTTTTCTCGCAGGTCCGCGGTCATGAAAAATTTCAATTTTTTGGACTTTCCAAAAAGTCTTTCAAATTGATGAAAATCACCACCAGTTGACTACAGGACACTTGAAATGTAAAGATTTGTTCATTTGGATGAAAAATATGCAAGTTTGTGAAATGCCCAAAAATGACAATTTGTCGCAGGTCCGCGGTCATGAAAATCTTCAATTTTTTCGACTCTTCAAAAAGCCTTTTAAAATGATGAAAACCACCATCAGTTGACCACAGGACACTTGAAATGTAAATATTTGCTCATTTGGGTGAGAAATATGCAAGTTTGTGAAATGCCCAAAAATGACATTTTTCTCGCAGGTCCGCGGTCATGAAAAATTTCAATTTTTTGGACTTTCCAAAAAGTCTTTCAAATTGATGAAAATCACCACCAGTTGACTACAGGACACTTGAAATGTAAAGATTTGTTCATTTGGATGAAAAATATGCAAGTTTGTGAAATGCCCAAAAATGACAATTTGTCGCAGGTCCGCGGTCATGAAAATCTTCAATTTTTTCGACTCTTCAAAAAGCCTTTTAAAATGATGAAAACCACCATCAGTTGACCACAGGACACTTGAAATGTAAATATTTGCTCATTTGGGTGAGAAATATGCAAGTTTGTGAAATGCCCAAAAATGACATTTTTCTCGCAGGTCCGCGGTCATGAAAAATTTCAATTTTTTGGACTTTCCAAAAAGTCTTTCAAATTGATGAAAATCACCACCAGTTGACTACAGGACACTTGAAATGTAAAGATTTGTTCATTTGGATGAAAAATATGCAAGTTTGTGAAATGCCCAAAAATGACAATTTGTCGCAGGTCCGCGGTCATGAAAATCTTCAATTTTTTCGACTCTTCAAAAAGCCTTTTAAAATGATGAAAACCACCATCAGTTGACCACAGGACACTTGAAATGTAAATATTTGCTCATTTGGGTGAGAAATATGCAAGTTTGTGAAATGCCCAAAAATGACATTTTTCTCGCAGGTCCGCGGTCATGAAAAATTTCAATTTTTTGGACTTTCCAAAAAGTCTTTCAAATTGATGAAAATCACCACCAGTTGACTACAGGACACTTGAAATGTAAAGATTTGTTCATTTGGATGAAAAATATGCAAGTTTGTGAAATGCCCAAAAATGACAATTTGTCGCAGGTCCGCGGTCATGAAAATCTTCAATTTTTTCGACTCTTCAAAAAGCCTTTTAAAATGATGAAAACCACCATCAGTTGACCACAGGACACTTGAAATGTAAATATTTGCTCATTTGGGTGAGAAATATGCAAGTTTGTGAAATGCCCAAAAATGACATTTTTCTCGCAGGTCCGCGGTCATGAAAAATTTCAATTTTTTGGACTTTCCAAAAAGTCTTTCAAATTGATGAAAATCACCACCAGTTGACTACAGGACACTTGAAATGTAAAGATTTGTTCATTTGGATGAAAAATATGCAAGTTTGTGAAATGCCCAAAAATGACAATTTGTCGCAGGTCCGCGGTCATGAAAATCTTCAATTTTTTCGACTCTTCAAAAAGCCTTTTAAAATGATGAAAACCACCATCAGTTGACCACAGGACACTTGAAATGTAAATATTTGCTCATTTGGGTGAGAAATATGCAAGTTTGTGAAATGCCCAAAAATGACATTTTTCTCGCAGGTCCGCGGTCATGAAAAATTTCAATTTTTTGGACTTTCCAAAAAGTCTTTCAAATTGATGAAAATCACCACCAGTTGACTACAGGACACTTGAAATGTAAAGATTTGTTCATTTGGATGAAAAATATGCAAGTTTGTGAAATGCCCAAAAATGACAATTTGTCGCAGGTCCGCGGTCATGAAAATCTTCAATTTTTTCGACTCTTCAAAAAGCCTTTTAAAATGATGAAAACCACCATCAGTTGACCACAGGACACTTGAAATGTAAATATTTGCTCATTTGGGTGAGAAATATGCAAGTTTGTGAAATGCCCAAAAATGACATTTTTCTCGCAGGTCCGCGGTCATGAAAAATTTCAATTTTTTGGACTTTCCAAAAAGTCTTTCAAATTGATGAAAATCACCACCAGTTGACTACAGGACACTTGAAATGTAAAGATTTGTTCATTTGGATGAAAAATATGCAAGTTTGTGAAATGCCCAAAAATGACAATTTGTCGCAGGTCCGCGGTCATGAAAATCTTCAATTTTTTCGACTCTTCAAAAAGCCTTTTAAAATGATGAAAACCACCATCAGTTGACCACAGGACACTTGAAATGTAAATATTTGCTCATTTGGGTGAGAAATATGCAAGTTTGTGAAATGCCCAAAAATGACATTTTTCTCGCAGGTCCGCGGTCATGAAAAATTTCAATTTTTTGGACTTTCCAAAAAGTCTTTCAAATTGATGAAAATCACCACCAGTTGACTACAGGACACTTGAAATGTAAAGATTTGTTCATTTGGATGAAAAATATGCAAGTTTGTGAAATGCCCAAAAATGACAATTTGTCGCAGGTCCGCGGTCATGAAAATCTTCAATTTTTTCGACTCTTCAAAAAGCCTTTTAAAATGATGAAAACCACCATCAGTTGACCACAGGACACTTGAAATGTAAATATTTGCTCATTTGGGTGAGAAATATGCAAGTTTGTGAAATGCCCAAAAATGACATTTTTCTCGCAGGTCCGCGGTCATGAAAAATTTCAATTTTTTGGACTTTCCAAAAAGTCTTTCAAATTGATGAAAATCACCACCAGTTGACTACAGGACACTTGAAATGTAAAGATTTGTTCATTTGGATGAAAAATATGCAAGTTTGTGAAATGCCCAAAAATGACAATTTGTCGCAGGTCCGCGGTCATGAAAATCTTCAATTTTTTCGACTCTTCAAAAAGCCTTTTAAAATGATGAAAACCACCATCAGTTGACCACAGGACACTTGAAATGTAAATATTTGCTCATTTGGGTGAGAAATATGCAAGTTTGTGAAATGCCCAAAAATGACATTTTTCTCGCAGGTCCGCGGTCATGAAAAATTTCAATTTTTTGGACTTTCCAAAAAGTCTTTCAAATTGATGAAAATCACCACCAGTTGACTACAGGACACTTGAAATGTAAAGATTTGTTCATTTGGATGAAAAATATGCAAGTTTGTGAAATGCCCAAAAATGACAATTTGTCGCAGGTCCGCGGTCATGAAAATCTTCAATTTTTTCGACTCTTCAAAAAGCCTTTTAAAATGATGAAAACCACCATCAGTTGACCACAGGACACTTGAAATGTAAATATTTGCTCATTTGGGTGAGAAATATGCAAGTTTGTGAAATGCCCAAAAATGACATTTTTCTCGCAGGTCCGCGGTCATGAAAAATTTCAATTTTTTGGACTTTCCAAAAAGTCTTTCAAATTGATGAAAATCACCACCAGTTGACTACAGGACACTTGAAATGTAAAGATTTGTTCATTTGGATGAAAAATATGCAAGTTTGTGAAATGCCCAAAAATGACAATTTGTCGCAGGTCCGCGGTCATGAAAATCTTCAATTTTTTCGACTCTTCAAAAAGCCTTTTAAAATGATGAAAACCACCATCAGTTGACCACAGGACACTTGAAATGTAAATATTTGCTCATTTGGGTGAGAAATATGCAAGTTTGTGAAATGCCCAAAAATGACATTTTTCTCGCAGGTCCGCGGTCATGAAAAATTTCAATTTTTTGGACTTTCCAAAAAGTCTTTCAAATTGATGAAAATCACCACCAGTTGACTACAGGACACTTGAAATGTAAAGATTTGTTCATTTGGATGAAAAATATGCAAGTTTGTGAAATGCCCAAAAATGACAATTTGTCGCAGGTCCGCGGTCATGAAAATCTTCAATTTTTTCGACTCTTCAAAAAGCCTTTTAAAATGATGAAAACCACCATCAGTTGACCACAGGACACTTGAAATGTAAATATTTGCTCATTTGGGTGAGAAATATGCAAGTTTGTGAAATGCCCAAAAATGACATTTTTCTCGCAGGTCCGCGGTCATGAAAAATTTCAATTTTTTGGACTTTCCAAAAAGTCTTTCAAATTGATGAAAATCACCACCAGTTGACTACAGGACACTTGAAATGTAAAGATTTGTTCATTTGGATGAAAAATATGCAAGTTTGTGAAATGCCCAAAAATGACAATTTGTCGCAGGTCCGCGGTCATGAAAATCTTCAATTTTTTCGACTCTTCAAAAAGCCTTTTAAAATGATGAAAACCACCATCAGTTGACCACAGGACACTTGAAATGTAAATATTTGCTCATTTGGGTGAGAAATATGCAAGTTTGTGAAATGCCCAAAAATGACATTTTTCTCGCAGGTCCGCGGTCATGAAAAATTTCAATTTTTTGGACTTTCCAAAAAGTCTTTCAAATTGATGAAAATCACCACCAGTTGACTACAGGACACTTGAAATGTAAAGATTTGTTCATTTGGATGAAAAATATGCAAGTTTGTGAAATGCCCAAAAATGACAATTTGTCGCAGGTCCGCGGTCATGAAAATCTTCAATTTTTTCGACTCTTCAAAAAGCCTTTTAAAATGATGAAAACCACCATCAGTTGACCACAGGACACTTGAAATGTAAATATTTGCTCATTTGGGTGAGAAATATGCAAGTTTGTGAAATGCCCAAAAATGACATTTTTCTCGCAGGTCCGCGGTCATGAAAAATTTCAATTTTTTGGACTTTCCAAAAAGTCTTTCAAATTGATGAAAATCACCACCAGTTGACTACAGGACACTTGAAATGTAAAGATTTGTTCATTTGGATGAAAAATATGCAAGTTTGTGAAATGCCCAAAAATGACAATTTGTCGCAGGTCCGCGGTCATGAAAATCTTCAATTTTTTCGACTCTTCAAAAAGCCTTTTAAAATGATGAAAACCACCATCAGTTGACCACAGGACACTTGAAATGTAAATATTTGCTCATTTGGGTGAGAAATATGCAAGTTTGTGAAATGCCCAAAAATGACATTTTTCTCGCAGGTCCGCGGTCATGAAAAATTTCAATTTTTTGGACTTTCCAAAAAGTCTTTCAAATTGATGAAAATCACCACCAGTTGACTACAGGACACTTGAAATGTAAAGATTTGTTCATTTGGATGAAAAATATGCAAGTTTGTGAAATGCCCAAAAATGACAATTTGTCGCAGGTCCGCGGTCATGAAAATCTTCAATTTTTTCGACTCTTCAAAAAGCCTTTTAAAATGATGAAAACCACCATCAGTTGACCACAGGACACTTGAAATGTAAATATTTGCTCATTTGGGTGAGAAATATGCAAGTTTGTGAAATGCCCAAAAATGACATTTTTCTCGCAGGTCCGCGGTCATGAAAAATTTCAATTTTTTGGACTTTCCAAAAAGTCTTTCAAATTGATGAAAATCACCACCAGTTGACTACAGGACACTTGAAATGTAAAGATTTGTTCATTTGGATGAAAAATATGCAAGTTTGTGAAATGCCCAAAAATGACAATTTGTCGCAGGTCCGCGGTCATGAAAATCTTCAATTTTTTCGACTCTTCAAAAAGCCTTTTAAAATGATGAAAACCACCATCAGTTGACCACAGGACACTTGAAATGTAAATATTTGCTCATTTGGGTGAGAAATATGCAAGTTTGTGAAATGCCCAAAAATGACATTTTTCTCGCAGGTCCGCGGTCATGAAAAATTTCAATTTTTTGGACTTTCCAAAAAGTCTTTCAAATTGATGAAAATCACCACCAGTTGACTACAGGACACTTGAAATGTAAAGATTTGTTCATTTGGATGAAAAATATGCAAGTTTGTGAAATGCCCAAAAATGACAATTTGTCGCAGGTCCGCGGTCATGAAAATCTTCAATTTTTTCGACTCTTCAAAAAGCCTTTTAAAATGATGAAAACCACCATCAGTTGACCACAGGACACTTGAAATGTAAATATTTGCTCATTTGGGTGAGAAATATGCAAGTTTGTGAAATGCCCAAAAATGACATTTTTCTCGCAGGTCCGCGGTCATGAAAAATTTCAATTTTTTGGACTTTCCAAAAAGTCTTTCAAATTGATGAAAATCACCACCAGTTGACTACAGGACACTTGAAATGTAAAGATTTGTTCATTTGGATGAAAAATATGCAAGTTTGTGAAATGCCCAAAAATGACAATTTGTCGCAGGTCCGCGGTCATGAAAATCTTCAATTTTTTCGACTCTTCAAAAAGCCTTTTAAAATGATGAAAACCACCATCAGTTGACCACAGGACACTTGAAATGTAAATATTTGCTCATTTGGGTGAGAAATATGCAAGTTTGTGAAATGCCCAAAAATGACATTTTTCTCGCAGGTCCGCGGTCATGAAAAATTTCAATTTTTTGGACTTTCCAAAAAGTCTTTCAAATTGATGAAAATCACCACCAGTTGACTACAGGACACTTGAAATGTAAAGATTTGTTCATTTGGATGAAAAATATGCAAGTTTGTGAAATGCCCAAAAATGACAATTTGTCGCAGGTCCGCGGTCATGAAAATCTTCAATTTTTTCGACTCTTCAAAAAGCCTTTTAAAATGATGAAAACCACCATCAGTTGACCACAGGACACTTGAAATGTAAATATTTGCTCATTTGGGTGAGAAATATGCAAGTTTGTGAAATGCCCAAAAATGACATTTTTCTCGCAGGTCCGCGGTCATGAAAAATTTCAATTTTTTGGACTTTCCAAAAAGTCTTTCAAATTGATGAAAATCACCACCAGTTGACTACAGGACACTTGAAATGTAAAGATTTGTTCATTTGGATGAAAAATATGCAAGTTTGTGAAATGCCCAAAAATGACAATTTGTCGCAGGTCCGCGGTCATGAAAATCTTCAATTTTTTCGACTCTTCAAAAAGCCTTTTAAAATGATGAAAACCACCATCAGTTGACCACAGGACACTTGAAATGTAAATATTTGCTCATTTGGGTGAGAAATATGCAAGTTTGTGAAATGCCCAAAAATGACATTTTTCTCGCAGGTCCGCGGTCATGAAAAATTTCAATTTTTTGGACTTTCCAAAAAGTCTTTCAAATTGATGAAAATCACCACCAGTTGACTACAGGACACTTGAAATGTAAAGATTTGTTCATTTGGATGAAAAATATGCAAGTTTGTGAAATGCCCAAAAATGACAATTTGTCGCAGGTCCGCGGTCATGAAAATCTTCAATTTTTTCGACTCTTCAAAAAGCCTTTTAAAATGATGAAAACCACCATCAGTTGACCACAGGACACTTGAAATGTAAATATTTGCTCATTTGGGTGAGAAATATGCAAGTTTGTGAAATGCCCAAAAATGACATTTTTCTCGCAGGTCCGCGGTCATGAAAAATTTCAATTTTTTGGACTTTCCAAAAAGTCTTTCAAATTGATGAAAATCACCACCAGTTGACTACAGGACACTTGAAATGTAAAGATTTGTTCATTTGGATGAAAAATATGCAAGTTTGTGAAATGCCCAAAAATGACAATTTGTCGCAGGTCCGCGGTCATGAAAATCTTCAATTTTTTCGACTCTTCAAAAAGCCTTTTAAAATGATGAAAACCACCATCAGTTGACCACAGGACACTTGAAATGTAAATATTTGCTCATTTGGGTGAGAAATATGCAAGTTTGTGAAATGCCCAAAAATGACATTTTTCTCGCAGGTCCGCGGTCATGAAAAATTTCAATTTTTTGGACTTTCCAAAAAGTCTTTCAAATTGATGAAAATCACCACCAGTTGACTACAGGACACTTGAAATGTAAAGATTTGTTCATTTGGATGAAAAATATGCAAGTTTGTGAAATGCCCAAAAATGACAATTTGTCGCAGGTCCCGCGGTCATGAAAATCTTCAATTTTTTCGACTCTTCAAAAAGCCTTTTAAAATGATGAAAACCACCATCAGTTGACCACAGGACACTTGAAATGTAAATATTTGCTCATTTGGGTGAGAAATATGCAAGTTTGTGAAATGCCCAAAAATGACATTTTTCTCGCAGGTCCGCGGTCATGAAAAATTTCAATTTTTTGGACTTTCCAAAAAGTCTTTCAAATTGATGAAAATCACCACCAGTTGACTACAGGACACTTGAAATGTAAAGATTTGTTCATTTGGATGAAAAATATGCAAGTTTGTGAAATGCCCAAAAATGACAATTTGTCGCAGGTCCGCGGTCATGAAAATCTTCAATTTTTTCGACTCTTCAAAAAGCCTTTTAAAATGATGAAAACCACCATCAGTTGACCACAGGACACTTGAAATGTAAATATTTGCTCATTTGGGTGAGAAATATGCAAGTTTGTGAAATGCCCAAAAATGACATTTTTCTCGCAGGTCCGCGGTCATGAAAAATTTCAATTTTTTGGACTTTCCAAAAAGTCTTTCAAATTGATGAAAATCACC